>CAUYON010076219.1:0-16095 GCA_963573935.1 Arctocebus calabarensis
ATGCCACTGTGGGGATTTGCGCACCCCATATACCGCTCATGGGAATTTTTTTTTTTTTTTTTTTTTTTTTTTTTTAGAGACAGAGTCTCACTTTGTCACCCTTAGCAGAGTGCTATGGCATCACAGCTCACAGCAACCCCCAGCTCTTAGACTTAGGCGATTCTCTTGCCTCAGCTGCTCTAGTAGCTGGGACTACAGGCACCCACCACAACGCCCAGCTATTTTTTTGTTGCAGTTTAGCCGGCTGGGTTCCAACCCTCCACCCTGGGTATATGAGGCCGGCGCCCTACTCACTGAGCTACAGGTGCCGCCCAAATCTTGGCAATCTCTGTATCGGCTATGTCTTCTGAGCAAACATGAATGGACCATGCAACTACCACATAAGCAACAAAATATAAAGGAAAAAGAACTAGTTCTTTTATTTATTTTTGAGACAAAGTCTCACTCTGTTGCCCAGGCTAGAGAACTCACATAGGTGATATAGAGATTGCATCACACCTGTAATCCCAGCACTGTGGGAGGCTGAAGTGGGTGATTGCTTGAGCTCAGGAGTTCGAGGCTTATCTGAGCGAGAGTGAGACCCTGACTGGTAAAAAAATGGAAAAACCCAGCCAGGCACCGTGGTGAGTGCTTATAATCCCAGTGGCTTTAGGGGCTGAGGCAACAGCATGCCCACAGCCCTAGTCTGAGGTGGCAATGAGCTACGATGCCATTGCACTCTGCTCAGGGCATTGGGTAGAACTCTGTCTTGACAAAAAAAAAAAACAAAAAAAAACAAGGCAACTGTGCACATATGTTGCCTCAAAATCCCCTTTTTTAAAAAAAAGAAAAAAGAGAGAGATTATATCATGGGCATTTTGTTTTATTTATATTGTGAGACAAGGTCTTGCTTTATTACCCAGGCTGGAGTGCCATGGCCCAGTCATAGTTCATTGCATTCTCAAATTCCTGGGCTCAAGTGATTCTCCCACCTTAGCCTCCCAAGTAGCTAGGACTATAAGTGTATGCCACCGTGCATGTCTAATTTTAAAATTTTTCTATGGAGACAATGTCTTCCCATGCTGCCTAGACTGATAACTTCTGGCCTCAAGCAATCCTCCTGCCTCACCCTTCCAAAGCATGTGGATTATAGGTGTGAGCCACCATGCCAGCCATCTCTTGAAAGTGATAGCCCTCAGGCCAGGTGCAGTGGTTCACACCTGTAATCTTAGC
Source organism: Arctocebus calabarensis (assembly GCA_963573935.1). NCBI lineage: Eukaryota > Metazoa > Chordata > Mammalia > Primates > Lorisidae > Arctocebus > Arctocebus calabarensis. The sequence goes on from CAUYON010076219.1 coordinate 1,213, forward strand.
ACTTTGGGAGGCTGAGGCAGGTGGATTGCTTGAGCTCAGGAGTTCAAGACCAGCCTGAATGCAAAAAAAAAAAAAAAGACCAACAAGAACTAGACCAATACCCCCTCCCATCTCTAAAAAATAGCTGAGCGTTGTGGCAGGTGTTTGTAAACCCAGCTACTCTGGAGGCTGAGGCAGGAGGATTACTTGAACCCAAGAGCTTGAGGCTGCTGTGAGCTATGATGCCACTGCATTCTACCAAGGGTGACAAAATGAGATTCTGTCTGAAAAAAAAGAGAAAAAGGAAATTATAGCCCTCAATGGCTGTATAATTCAGTTCCTCCTGGGACCTGTCTTGCCCTAATAAGTTTCTTATTTCCTTTGTCCAATCTGAGGAGTTTAATAAAGTGGAGTAATATAGAAAGATTAAATTTATAATAGAAAGGGATGACTTCAAACCAACATCTGGAGATAAAATGTTTCTTTGTCTTACTAGAACCAAATCACAGGTTTCCTTTCTGTCTTTCCATAGATACAAGTAGAATAAGATTCTCAGGGTACCTCCTGGGTTATTATCCTTTTTTGCTAAAGGAGCTGTTTTTTAGCTAAGAGTTTCTTAGTAAAGGAGCTTCTCCTACTAATTCTTAGCTTCTGTTTCATTCTTTTAAAAACTTGTCAATCTATGCAGCATTTCTTGTTTGCCTAGATCATAGCCCCTCATAAATGAAGGCTCTTTAAGTCTTAAGTGTAATTATTAAAGTAGTTTTCCCCTTTATGTGTCTGGTAGTTGGCTCCGTTTATGCAACCTGTTAATCAGATATATGAGTAATTCAGCCATATAAATTCTGCTGTAACTTGAGTATGGCATAATATGGTTTTTCTACATGAAAAGTGCTGTCATGGAATCTTATACAGATTATTGGAAGTAAAATAAAGTTCATTTAGGTATACAACAAAGAAAGGAGAAAATGATATTATGGTAATGATTACTGAAATCTGCAGATAATCACTAAATTAATTCTTGGCCAGTTCTGTTAACTTCTCAGAAGATGCCTTTCTTCATAGAGAAAGTTGTAGATGTTCCCCTGTACTTATTGTCAACAAAGATAAAAAGTCACAAGAGGAAAACAGTAGCCATTTTTTAATTGGAGAATGTTTTAAAGGATAAAAACTTAAGAGAGAATGTATGTTTGCGTGTGTGTGTGTTAGAGGTAATCAAAGTGGGGGGTTTGGGATAATTACTTTCATAAGTGGCTGACTGTCCTTGTAAGCCTGCCTTAGTAGCAAGTGCTATATTGACTCCTATCTCTAACCAGACTTAATCTGGGAGGAACAATTTTTTAAGGCGTATTACATTTCTTTTTTTTTTTTTTCTCTTATTGACCTGACCTATTTTCTTAATACCTCCACTGATCATTTTACTTACTGTTTTTAATACATTGGCATGGCAGAACTTCAGGAGTCTTAGGTTTTTCCCATTTGGCTGAGACTCATGTTTTACTCAAGTCTAACACTCTTTGTAAGAAACTGATAAAATTAAGTATACTTATGATCATTGCACCTCAAGATAGACACAGGCCAAGGAAAGGCAGCTAAAATATGGAAGGGGTTGTATGGTTATATTCATACAATTGTGGTCACATTACCCTCAGTCAGTTTGGATTAGGAATGTAAGGCCAGGACCCATGGGATGAGTGGAGCATCATAACATAAACCTTCAAGGGGTATTTCCTCCTCCTGATTACAGGCAGCCACTGTGTTTTTTCCAAGCAGTAGTATATTGGCCTGAACTATCAGGTTATGGACACACCTAAGCTCTATTTATTACTGCGTTATATCAAGGTCTCTCCTTTATTTTTACATCTCCTTCACCAAAAAGACAACACAAATGTAGAATTCATAGAACTATCAAGAGAAATTTTAGTTTACCCATAGGACTACTTGAAACAAAGCCTGAGACCTTTCTCAGAGCATCTCCTAACTCTGTAGACAAAAGGCAGGATTAGCCTAGGGCCAGTCACAGTGGTTCTTGCCTAATCCTAACTCTCTGGAAGGCTACAGTGGGTGGATTGCTTGAGCTCAGGAGTTTGAGACCAGCCTGAGCAAGAACAAAACCCAGTCTCTACTAAAAATAGAAAAATTAGGGTCAGGCATGATGGCTCACATCTGTAATCCTTGCACTCTGAGAGGCTGAAGCGGGTGGATTGTCTGAGCTCAGGATTTCGAGACCAGCCAGAACAAGAGTGAGCACCTGTGGTCCCAGCTACGCAGGAGGCTGAGGTAGGAGTATCGCTTAAACCCAAGGATTTGAGGTTGCTTTGAGTAAGACTGTTGCCATGGCATTCTAGTCTGGGCAAGAGACTCTATCTCAACAAAAAGGCAGGAGTAGCCCAGTTAAACTGGTTACTTGATCATGTGGACATAGCCCATAAGCATGATTTCCTGTTTATGATAGTGTACTGTCTTTGACCTTGAATTTCCTATATCTGTGCTTGCCAAAAACTTGTAAGTCACCAAGCGTAAGCAATGACTGCAGAGAGCAGACTAGCATCTAGATAGATTTCTCTTTGTTTATGTTTTTACAAATCTAAAAGGGAACATGACCCTAATCATTTTAGGAATAAGAACTTTCTTCCTTATCATGGAAGTCAGGAAAGACTGTAGGCAGTCTCCAGAAGAATTATTAGATTCCATCTGTCTGAGCCGAAGAAGAGACATGATTTAGTAGACGTATGACCACTTCTGTGTAGTCTTTTTGTGCAGTCTAATCTCCATGGTCCTCTTGGATTATTGTTTTTTAATCCATCATTATGCAATACCATGAAAATAAAAGAGAATTTGAAGTTTAGACTAAATCTACTAGGAAAAATGTCAATGCTAAGACTTAGAATGAGCATCAGAATTTAGCCTTTTTGCTAATTTCCTAATTTATGTCCATAAATTTGTGTTTAGTTTGCCAAAGATACTGGATTTTGCAGTCTGGTCTTCTAGTTAAGCTTTATTTTGTGTATGTGCTGGGGGTGACAAGGCAGGAATAGGGAAAACTTCCTTTTTGATAATCTTCACAGGTAGACGATGAAAGATCTTTGAATACAAGGAAGCTTTGAAAGCTATTTGTGTAAATATTATACCCTACCTAATAAATGGGGGAAGAGGGAAGCAGGAAGAAATGCAAAGCTCTTTGACATTCAGTGTAGATTGTGCCATTCCCAATGTTTAATAGTATTCAGGGCAATAGAAACAAATTGGCATATAGCCAATTTGAAGAACCTACCTGAAGATAAAGGTCTGCTAGAAACTGAATAGTGTAGAACTCTGAGAACGAAACTTCTCTCCTTAACTATTTTATATGAACTAAGTTCCACATTAACTTATGCTTAATTTTTTAGTAGTCAGTTTCTAGACCAGTGATTCTCAACCTGTGGGTCGCAACCCCTTTGTAACAATGAAAATACATCCTGCATATCAGATATTTACATTATGATTCATAACAGTAGCAAAATTACAGTTATGAAGTAGCATCAAAAATAATTTTATGGTTGGAACTATATTAAAGGGTCATGGCATTAGGAAGGTTAGGAACCACTGTTCTAGACCATTTCTAGATCTTTAAGTACCCAAGAAGTTTTCTGTGCTAGAAGGAGTTCTTAATGAGCTATCCACATGAGTGTTGAAAGCCACTTTATGGTTTTAGTTAGGAGACAGGATAGGCAGAAAGGGACTTGAAAATGGTCTTGCTAGAATATTTTTTGGGAGAGAAAGTAACAAAAAGCTATTATAGTATTAGCAAAAAGCCTTTTCCCACAGTAGACTGATTGAATTTTCCCTATTAAAATTTGTCAGGCACTTTGCTTTATGTATACTATCTCATTTAATCCTCCCAGCAGCTCTCAATTTTTTTTTTTTTTTTTGAGACAGAGTCTCACTTTGACACCCTTGGTAGAGTGCTGTGGCATCATAGCTCACAGCAACCTCAAATTCTTGGGCTCAAGTGATCCTCTTGTCTCAGCCTCCCTAGTACCTGGGACTATAGACACCCACCACAACACCTGTCTATTTTTAGAGGTGGGGTCTCGCTCTTGCTCAGGTTGGTCTTGAACTCCTGAGCTCAAGCAATCCACCTGCCTCAGCCTCCCAGAGTACTGGGATTACAAGCATGAGCCACTGCACCCAGCCTTGCCCTCCAAGTTCTCCAAGCTGAAAACCAGCTCCAGAAAGATTAGGTAACTTTCGTAGGTCATGTATTCAGATCGCCTTCCATATTCTTTGACAAGTATTTTCCAATTATGTAGTTAAGTTCTGCTACTCCATTATCTAATGTAAATGTGATTGTCTGATACTGATTTCTCTTGAAGTCTATTAAAGAAAACTAGCATACTTGAATTGGCAAAAATGTGAATGAAAGGACTCTGTCTCTACAAAAAAAAAAAGTGAATGAAAGTACAGTATGGTATTTCTAATTTTTTCACCTAGATATAAATTCAGTGTGGTAAATAAAATATTGAAGGTAGATTTTATCAGAGATTGAAAGTTAGGAATCCTGTCCTGGTGTGGTGGCTCAGACCTATAATCCGAGCACTCTGGGAGGTCAAGGTAGGAGGATCACTTGAGCTCAGGAGTTTGAACCAGCTTGAGCAAGAGTGAGAGACCCTCATCTCCACTAAAAATAGAAAAATCAGCTGGATGTTGTGGTGAGTACCTGTAGTCCAGCCAATCAGGAGACTGAGGCAGGAAGATCACTTGAACCCAGGAATTTGAGGTTGCCATGAGCTAGGCTGATGCCATGGCACTCTAGCCTGGGCAACACAGTGAGACTGTCTCAAACAAAGAAAAAGAAAAGAAAATTAGGAATCCTAAGTGGTTTTGGTTGTTTACTGTTCTATCCCTGGGTTAAATATTGAGATTTTTTGGTTAGTATTTGAAAATGAGGTAAAATCTGGTGAGATCTTTAAGAGGCATTTGGGTCATGAGGGATCTACCCTTGTAAATAAATTAATGTCCACTCTCAGGAGTTCCCACAAGATTGGCTTGTTACAAACTGAGCTTAGCTATGTCTCCTTGCACTTGCCCACTTACTTTTCTGCTTCTCTGCCAGAAGCTGAGCAGATGCTGGCACCATGTTCTTTTCTTTATAAATGACCCAGCCTCAGGTATTCTGTTAAAACAATACTAAACAGACAAAAACAATATTCTTCTTTATAAATAATTCATAAATTTGATGGAATGACAGAATAATGATAAGAAGAAAAGTGAATAGCAGAGGTTTAAAACAAGAAGAGGAGTTTCAGCCTGGAACTGATATATGCATATAGATTATCCTAAAACCAGAAACCCAGTGACTCGAGAAATACCATTTTACAATTTTGCTTAAGTTTCATCTGTTACTCCTCATTACTAACTTTTCTGCAAGTTCCATTAATTTTAATTGCTTTACAAATCAAGAACCTCAATTCCATTAAAATACAATCCAGCTACATTATGACCTTGAACCCAGTTCAAAGTGAGAGTGGAGCTCAATTAGAGAAAACACTTCTCAGAGAGCAAGTAGTTAAAGTTGGCTGTGGAGTTTAAGGAAACTTTAGTAAACTAAAGAACAGCACAGCTTATGATTACCATGAAGTAAAATCATTCTCTTCATATTACAAATCAAGAGAGTAAATGTTATTGCTGTATCCCTGGATTTTGACTTATTGTTACCTCACTACCCATTTTTATTCTGGAAGAAGCTAAGCTTGAGTTATCTTAGATTAAAACTATTAAAGGAGGGCAGTGTCTATGGCTCAGCGAGTAGGGCGCCGGCCCCATATGCCGAAGGTGGCGGGTTCAAACCCAGCCTCTGCCGAACTGCAAAACAGTAATATAGCCGGGCATTGTGGCGGGCGCCTATAGTCCCAGCTACTTGGGAGGCTGAGGCAAGAGAATCGCCTAAGCCCAGGAGTTGGAGGTTGCTGTGAGCAGTGTGATGCCACGGCACTCTACCCAGGGCAATAAAGTGAGACTCTGTCTCTACAAAAAAAAAAAAAAAACCTATTAAAGGAAATAGGCTAAAACCAATCAATGCCAGTTTATCTCATATAAGTGGAATTTCTAATGTAGAGAGAGAGATAGATCAGGTGTGTTCAATTTCTTTAGAAGATGAGTTATCCAAATGCATATGGCATATCACTGAAAAGTCAAATGGGAAGAGAAAAACAGCATGTTTATTATGCTTTAATAATTTCTAAGATATTCCTTTTTGCAGTCATTTAGGTCTGGCATATCCCCCTGGGATTTTTTTTTTTTAAGAATATGGCTTTTAATGAGCATAAAGACTCTTTTTCCCACAAACTGTAGTTGATAGATACAGAAAAAGAATCCACTAATTCCTCTCCCTCTGCACACACCCCAAGAGGTTCTATCCTCGTACCCCACCCCCAGCTACAGCAGTTACTGCTCCTTGGTTTACACCCCAGACTGACTTTTGCAATAAAGCAGTGAATACAAGGCTGAATATGCATTTGTCTGGACTTAATTTAATATAGAAGATTCAATTTATACCTTATTTTTCATGACCTTCACTGTGATATCCTCACAGGATTAAAATTGCATCCAGAGTTTGAGCACACCACTAGCCTAGGGCCATAATAGACCTTTCTTCAAATTTAAATTAGCCGAAAGCTGGCTGTCCTGTATGTGAAAATGTAATCTGAATATCCTGGGTAAATAGGATAGGGACAGCCATCCCAATTACATGAATTATCAGAAGTACTTGCTTTTTATCTACTGATATTTATGATTAGAAAGCCTTAAAGCAGTTAAATTTCATTAATGGCATCCATTTATACAGTATTACAAATTGTCTGTTTCCTACAACTCAACAAAGCTGCGTTTCTTTTCCTTATCTTGTATATAAAGTTGAACAAATATTAAGCATGTCTGTTAAAGGAACAATTCTGCAGAATAAGGAAAGGTTATGGGTCTAAAACCCTAAATGCAAATCCTTTCTGCTACAATCTCCAAAGGTGATCTGTACTAGCACAAATTATTTCTCTCTTCATCTGTAGATTATGAAAACCAATTCTGAGTAAAGATGCTAGGAGAGCATTAATTTATTGGATGAATTCCATATAGACAAAGTACTTACCAAGAAATAAGGTTTTTATATCCTTAAGTTATCATATGTAATTTCTTTCTCTTAAAAGAATCTTCTGCTGGCACTCAACTTTACCTGGAAAAATGAATCATTCTCATCATCATATGACAACTACAGCCTCACACTCCCATGGTGGAGGAGACAGCAACATGATGATGATGATGGTGAGTACAATACAGGCCCTTTCTCACACGCTTGGGTAAGAGAAGTAATGGAGATTTAAGCAGGGCATGGTGGCTCCTGACTATAAATCTCAGTAATTTGGGAAGCAGAGGTGAGAGGATCACTTGAGCCAGAAGTTTGAGATCAAGCTGGCCAACAGAGCAAGACCCTGTCTCTTAAAAAAAAAAAATTCAAAGTTAGCCTCCTGTGGTGTTGCATGCCTGTAGTCCTAGCTTCATGGGAGGCTGAGGTGGGAAGATCACTTGAACCCAGGATTTTGAGGTGACAGTGATCATGGCACTGCACATCAGCCTAGGTGACACAGCCAGACCCTGTCTCTAAAAGAATGAATGGAATGTGGAATTTTAGTATTAGAAGATTATTATCTTTAAAAATCAGTTTACAAAAAAAAAAAAAAAAAATCAGTTTACCAATGGAGAAAACTAAAGTAGACCCAAACAAGTCAGGTGTTTTGCGTAAGATCATATGCCAAGTTATTTAAAGAGTCACACCAGAACCAGGATTCTAGGGTTTTTTCTTCTATAGCCCCTTCTTTTAAAGTGACTCTTTTCTAAATTAAGTTCTAGTCTTTTTTTTTGGAGGCAGAGTCTGAAGCTGTCACCCTGGGTAGAGTGCCATGGCATCATAGCTCACAGCAACCTCCAACTGGAGTTCAAGTGATCCTCTTGCCTCAGTTTTTTCTATTTTTAGTAGAGACAGGGGTCTTGCTTTTTGCTCAGGCTGGTCTCGAACTCATGAGCTCAAGCAATCCACCTGCCTTAGCCTCCCAGAGTGCTAGGATATAGTTGTGAGCCACTGTGCCCGGCTGAGTTCTGGTCTTTATGCTTTGTGTAGAAAGGAGAAAAAGACAAAAGTTGATGGGGGTCCATGAGAACATCATGCTTGGTACCTGTAGCAGTGATACTAAAGTGAAGGTGAAAGCCTTCTGCTTCATTGAATGTCTTCTTAGTATCCAGACCTGCGACTTTTAAATGTTCTAAGCGTCTTTGCCTGAAATTCTTACTTAGGATTTTCATTCATTTCTAATTGACTTTTGGTTTTCTGGCAGCCTATGACTTTCTACTTTGGCTTTAAAAATGTGGAACTATTGTTTTCCGGTTTGGTGATCAATACAGCTGGAGGTGAGTAGCCATCACGTGGTGTTTGAAGGCGACAGTCACATAGGAGACAGTAACAAAGAATTTGGAAACCTTGCACCTCCTTCTGTTCTAGTTACTTAATCAATATGGACATGCTTGGTTCCATTTTCTACCCAGACAGTAGGATACACAATACTTTTCTTGGTCCTCTTGTAAACCTCCCTTAAATAACATGTATGGTTTGGAGCCCTGAAAAATAATTAAGATACCAGATAGAAGTCTTTTGCAATCCATTTCCTTTCATCCTATTTAAAAGTATTTCCTTGTTTGGTAGGTTATTGGTCCTGGACTAAACACCATAGTCGAGTTCAAATGCCACAAAATGACCCTAGGTTAAAAACTATTGATCTGGTACAATCCTTCTCTTTTACAGATAAATTGAGTCTCAAATTGTAAAATGGTGGTTCGGCGCCTGTGGCTCAACGGGCTAAGGTGCCGGCCATGTACACCTGGGTTCAAATCCAGCCTGGGCCAGCCAAACGACAATGACAGCTGCAAGCAAAAAATGGCCGGGCGTTGTGGCGGGCGCCTGTAGTCCCAGCTACTTGGGAGGCGAAGGCAAGAGACTCGCTTGAGCCAGGAATTGGAGGTTGCTGTGAGCTGTAATGCCACGGCACTCTATCCAGGGTGACAGCTTGAGGCTCTGTCTCAAAAAAAAAAAAAAAAAATTGTAAAATGGCTTGCCATCAATCACAAAGAATTAGTATGCCAGAGGTAGGACCCAGACCTTCTAGAGCTACCTGGAACATCTACCAAACCATGGCCCACATCCTTCCCAATTCTTGATTTGGCCCTCTTAAAGTTACCTAGTTTTAGGGTAACTGATCACCCATCTCTTTGTGTCTATTATACTGTATTGGTATAATTTAAATTCCAGTTGCGTAAGCTCTAATAGCCAGTTGGACTGCTTTAGGTATCAGGCATATCTTTAAAGCCACAAAGTTAGTTTTGAGAAAAAGAAGAGCATTTAAACAGGTAGTGTGTTAAATTAGCAATTTGAATACATTTATGTTATTACCGATACTTCACAGTATGACAGACTCAGAAATGAAATACCTATTCAAGAAATGTAGTCAACACTTAACAAAACTAAGTTGTTTTTATCCCCCTTTTACTATATTCTACATTGTTTCAACATAACAAAGCTAATTTAAAAAAAAAAAAGCTAATTTAATAACTTCAGGCGGTCAGACCAAAATATTTTTGTTGTCCAGATGATTTTTCTTATCTTAATCAGAAAGTAAATATGTTCTTCAGCAGAGGTGGTAGTTTGTACCACCTTAGCTCTTCTCCTATCTAGGAGAGTTAAGAGGTAACAGTGTAATATCTTCTGAAGTTGAGAGTAGCATTTTTTCTGTGTCTTTCTAGCTAGAGAGTGCATTGGCTATGATTTTGCATCTTTGACAGCACACTTTTTTTTCTTCCTTATTTAGAAATGGCTGGAGCTTTTGTGGCAGTGTTTTTACTAGCAATGTTCTATGAAGGACTCAAGATAGCCCGAGAGAGACTGTTGCGTAAGTCACAAGTCAGCATTCGCTACAATTCCATGCCTGTCCCAGGACCAAATGGAACCATCCTTATGGAAACCCACAAAACTGTTGGGTAAGAAGATAGAACAGATCCAGATGAAATTCTGGAGAATTGTTTTATTTAAGCCGCAAAGCAACTATTTTATTATCAGCAGCCCTCTTCCTGAGTTAGTGATTGTATATGACCATGATCAAGACTGTCTTTGGAGGTTTAGGGTTGTGGGTCATGAGCAGGCCAAAGGAAGAGTGATAGGAACTCTTCTGCAAATGTGAATGTTTGTTCTGAGTTGCAAGTATTGGATAAGGTAAATAAGGAATCTGGATTTTACAATACTTGCCAAATAATAATGGACAAGTTAAGAAATTCAGGTCAAGGTATAAAAGAATGGCAGAATGCAATGGATTCCTTTCTATAAAGAGTTATACCTAGTTAGTTCTATCCTTGTTTTGTTTACAATATAAGTGGCTCAGTGAGTAGGGCACCGGCCCCATATACTGAGGGCTACGGGTTCAAACCTGGCCTTGGCCGAACTGCATCAAAAATTAGCCGGGTGGTACCTGTGGCTCAATGGGATAAGGCGCCAGCCACGTACACCTGAGCTGGTGGGTTCGAATCCAGCCCAGGCCCGCCAAACAACAATGACGGCTGCAACCAAAAAATGGCCGGGCATTGTGGCGGGCGCCTGTAGTCCCAGCTACTTGGGAGGTGAAGGCAGGAGACTCGCTTGAGCCCAGGAATTGGAGGTTGCTGTGAGTTGTGATGCTACAGCACTCTATCCAGGATGACAGCTTGAGGCTCTGTCTCAAAAAAAAAAAAAAAAATTAAAAAAAAAAAATTAGCCGGGTGCTGTGGCGGGCACCTGTGGTCGCAGCTACTTGGGAGGCTGAGGCAAGAGAATCGCTTAAGCCCAAGAGCTGGAGGTTGCTGTCGGCTGTGACTCCACAGCACTCTACCGAGGGCGATAGAGTGAGACTCTGTCTCTACAAAAAAAAAAAAAGACTGTACAGATTTCTCTATTCTGAGAAAATATTTGGATGATTATTGGTTTTTCTCGTAGATAGGCAAATGCCTTTTGAGATTCAGTTTTAATTAAAATGTAGGTTTCAAACTATAGTGGACCTTAAGAAATCCTAGATTTCTTAATATCTTGCTTTTAAACTAACGATATTATTTATTCCCATTGTTCTGATGAGCTTACTGAGGCTCCAAAAGATCATGACCTACCTGGGGATGAGTAGCCAGGTCTCCTGGTCCCTAATTATTAAGTAATTTGTGCTACACTATCCAATCCTCAATTCTACTTACATTTCCATGGAATGTGAATTTTGCAAAGGTAGAAGGCCTGAAAATGCTCAGGCAAATAAGTCTGGGAGGGTTTAGGGCTTCTCTTTCTAGATCTGAGGAGGTGATAAGTTGAGATTACTCCTTGTCCCTTTCTCCTCCTCCTGAAGAGGGTTCCCCTTACTGGCACATAACCCAGTGCTTATAAACCTGACAGCCCCATGCTATTTTATTTCCAGGGACCAATAAATGATATACATACACACAAGTACCCATCAAATTGCCAGGGTGGCTTCAAGGCAGTCCCCAGTTCCAGTTGAGCTTGTGGCTATAGTTGTTTCCCCTTTCTCCTGGTCTACAGAGTTCCTGGAGTTCCTAATTGTTATGTTCCTGTTTACTCTTCAGGCAGCAGATGCTGAGCTTTCCACACCTCCTGCAAACCGTGCTGCATATCATCCAGGTGGTCGTCAGCTACTTCCTCATGCTCATCTTCATGACCTACAATGGCTACCTCTGCATTGCCGTAGCAGCAGGGGCTGGTACAGGATACTTTCTCTTCAGCTGGAAGAAGGCAGTGGTAGTGGACATCACAGAGCATTGCCATTAATGTCAAACTCCATGGTGTGGCCTTACTGATTGCAGTGGGAAGCAGTTTGAGACTAGAAGATGTGATTCCTGCTCCAATCATCCCTTCTTGCTCCTGTTTCTTTACATACACACACACACACACACACACACACACAACCCTGCTCAACAGTTTTAGTTTACAGACCCTGATCTAAAGTACCTCCCAAACTTGTCTCTAATAAGCTGAGAATCCCATTTTTCTTGAGGAGAAGCCACCCATGAGATGTCTTTTCCTTCCCCATTGTCCTAGATCTAAGTTATATATTCTTATCTAATACAGGTAGCTTTCTGTTCAATGACTTGATCATCTACTTCTTTTTTTAATCTTCCAGATTTTTTTTTAACAGATAATACATGAATTCAGTGGTTTTTCTGGGATAGTGATGGTGATGATTAACTTCAGCCAGGATTAATGGCAGCTGAGTGAAATTCTTGCCCAACTCAACCCAGAACTAAAACTCAATATTAGAAAACAAGATCTTGTCTTTGGACTCAATGAGTGGGAAATACATTGTGCCTTTCTCTGGGTGTGATGTGTTACACCAAAATCTTTGTTGTGTGCAGAGGAGTGGTTTGAGAAAATACAGGCCTAGAGCTTGGAGAGTATGTATGTGTTCTTGGACGGCTGACTCATTAACTTGTCTTCCTACTTAACATTTTTATTAGAATGAACTTGCCAGTCAAAAAAAAAAAAAAAAGACAATCAATTTGAGGAAATAGAAATAGATATTTTAAAATAAAACGATTGGCATTTTACTTTGACTACCTTGGTTTGTCCCGGCTGAATGAAACAAAAGAGTTTGAATTATTTTTCCCACTGTTGTTTTCACATGTCTGCCATTATGATAGTGATTTTCAAATTTTAGCATACATCACAGTCACCTAGTGGGCTGGTTAAAACCCTAGATGCTGCCCCTCAACCCCACAATCCCCAAACTGGCATTTCTAAGCTCCCAGGTTCTCGTGCTGATAGTCAAGAGACCACACTTTTGAAAATCTGTGCTTTAGATTAAGAAAGTAACAACTGGTAAAGTGGGCTACCTGATATCAGGCATGGGAATTTGAATTGCTGATTGGTGGTTGGTATGTCTGGGCTTCACTCAGTAAATCCTGCTGATCAATACTTAATCATTCCACATTTATTCAGTTCCAACTATGTATGTGTATACCTAAGCGCACAAGAGCAAAGGGCTGAGACCAAAGCATTTTCACTAGCCTGTCTGAAATCACTAGTCCTTATTTTTAAAGACCTGTGGTTTCTTGGAAGTGGTTTGAATGTTGAAAGAGACCTTTGATCTGTAGTGTAAATCCACCAGGTGTGGGCCAGAAGGGCAAAAGCCAAGCTTTCTCTTCCTAGAGGCTGAGGGTGTAGTTTGCTGATGGCTAGATTCTCCTCAGCCCCAACATCCATGCCCATACCTGGCAGAGCCTCATCCTTCACGTGACCATTTTTGTTATTCTTGGGGGCTTTATTAGATCACAAGTGGCCAAAACCTCTTTTCTCCATGAAGAATCACATTGGATTTTTATTCTGTTCAGTTGTTAGTACACACAGCAGTCCAAGCTACCTCTGTAAAGTGATTCTTCCTTGCTGGTCTGTTAAATCCTGCCATCCTTGGTGCTAGATCCATTTGTGCCTCAGGGTAGAGGGCATAAAACTCTGCTATCCTGTTGGCCCAAGTCATGGTTTGGAAGTTTGTACTTTCTCCTTGGATGCCAGTTAAATATTGGAAAGCAAGGAATGTGTACTTGTATGGCTTTGAACCAAGAGAGGGTTATGAGCCTATTGGTCAAGGTCAAAATCCAAGAACCAGCATGTGAGCTTTGTGCTTTTCTCTCATTCCAATCCTTTGCAATAATGATAACTTAGTATAAGCAGAGTGAATGACAGGTACTAATGAAGAGTCCAACATTAAGGTGTAAATAGCCTGTTGTTGGCTTGGCACAGTGGCTCACACTTATAATCCCAGCACTATGAGAGGCCGAGGGAAGGAACATCACTTGAGGCCAGAAGTTTGAGACCAACCTGGGAAACATAGTGAGACTCCATTTCTACAAAAAAACTTTTTTAAATAGTCTGTTGTCTCAGAAGCCGAGTAATAATAAAACCATGAGAAATAAATATGAATCAATATTTAGTAGTGATTCTGGTGCTGTCAGCGTGAACTGCTATAGAATACTCTTCCAGGAATAGAACCTTCTCAGTAAGATAAAATCAAGGCCAATTAAGACAAAATGCTATAAATTTGAAACTAACAGACAAAAACATCAGTTTGGGTAGATCTTCTGGTATTCAGGATAGAGATCATTTCCAGAAAAACCTGAATTTCAGGGATTCTTAGACTAGATAACCAAGGATGAAGCAAGTGAAGGAGAAAATAGTTAAAGCTTAAATTCCATCTTTTCTGAGCTCTTAGATTATGATAATATAATGATATCATTGACTTTCATGTCTGTATCCCTGCTCATTTGAAATTTAGTGCCAGACTTCTTTGTTCCTTTTAGATTCAAACTTCTCTTTTCCGCCTCCCCTGTACACATCTATTAGAAGACTGTAGCCACATCTCTTTGGCCTCTTACTCTGCTGCCCTTTTCCCCTTTCTTTCATCTCACGTGTCCAGTTGATTAAATCTCCCTCATCCTCCTGAAGCAGTGGGCATCGCTATACTCTGGATCTAAGTACCAACTAAAAGTTCCAGAATTTGGTATTTATAAACTGGTTGGAGACCTTACGCATGCTTCAAGAAGCATTTGCCCCACTGGAATTTCTAGAAGGCTGAGCAAAGGGAAACCTAGTACCTTCTTCAGAGCTATAGACTCTTAGGGGCTTATCTCCAGTATATGATGTATGATACAGGAACATTCAGTGCCCACATTGCCCACAAACAGGGTATCCTCACTTTGTGTCCCCCCAAGGGTTAGAAGTTAAGGTTTCTTCACTACTTCTATGGTAGGGTAGTCTGGAATTCCCTTTCAGATGGTGGGTACTGGTCTTTGGTTCTAGCAACAAGG
>CAUYON010076220.1:0-43291 GCA_963573935.1 Arctocebus calabarensis
ATGGGGAAAGGGGCAAGGGAGGGAAGAGGAGGGATAGGTGGAGGGAGGGTGATTAGCGGGATCACACCTACGGTGCATGTTAGAAGGGTACAGGTGAAAATTACTAAATGTAGAATATAAATGTTTTCATATAGTGATTAAAAGGCCATGAAGGCTTTGTTAAATAGTTCAATGAAAATATTTCAGAATGTATATAAAGTCAGCACGTTGTGCCCCATGATTGCACCAATGTACACAATTATAATTTAATAAAAGTTAAAAAAAGAGTTATCTTATAATTTTGCTAAGATGCCTATTTACATGGAAATGCTTCCTTCATTTGAGACATTTTCAAATTTTAGAATTGAAATAAAAGTCAATATGTTTCACTCAGCAGTATGCAGGAAACATTTTTAATGACTTCTAATCGTACCCCATTCTGGGTTATTTTTCTCACGCATATACCTGCCTTTCCGCTCCACTTAACCATTCAATGCTTACCTCTGACTTAGTACTTAGTAGATGACATTATATGTATCAATTGCATTGTATGTAACTAGTATGATATTGCCCCACTACTTAGTTACTTACATTTCTGTTAGGACTGTAATATTTCTGAGGGTAGCGATATTGTGATTTTCTAGTCTTTCAATTTCTTTATCTTGTGTATGGTAGCTATTTGATAATGCTTGTTGTGAATCTGTGATATAAACCGCAATATATGCATCCTACTTCCATTTTTGTTTATAAAATTAACTGAAATAATAAGATTTCATTCTAGTTTTTTATTATAATTTTTTAATGACATAAAAACTTAATTTTAGATGAGGGAAGACAAATTTGAGATAAATATTTTTTAGACTTCGCTACTGTTTTTTACCATAACATAAAGGTTTCCTATCATTTTTGGCTTAGGATAAAATGAAGAAATTATAGGTATAAATCCTAGACTTTAACTGGGTTACACTGAGATTATCAATGTTCTCAACAATCTGTTCAAATTTCTAAGTGAAAGCAAATGTACTTGACCACATTTGAGGATAAATGAATACATTTTATTTAAGGAAAGAAAGGGTGATAAATTCTTATTTACAATTCCACCAGTAGTTTTGGCCTTTGTTTTCCATGCTTTCTACTACTTTAGGCTGGCAAGGTATCACATGTTCAAATTGAGCCACTCACCTTCTCTAATGTAAGAGACTCTGCTGTTCTCTTTTAGTGTCATAACAATAGGCCTCAATTAATCTTGGCAGGCACCTACATTCTTGACACTGTGTTTATGAATTTTCAGATGATTAAATCATATTCCCTGTCCTCAAGATACTCAGAAAACATGGCAGCATTTGAGATTCGTTATCTGAGTTACTATCTAGGTTTTGCCTTCCATCCTATGTTACTTCTAATAAAGCATTACCTCTTTGGTTGACTTTTTCCTTTTACTCTATTTTTGGTCTCTTTTTGTCATCTGTTTTCTTTTGAAGCACTCACGCCTATAAAACTCTTTTTTTTGTATGAGATATGTAATATTGAATGCATGTGATAATTGTGTATTAATCGTGATAATCACATGATTTCAGATCTAGTCTTTTTTTTTTGAGACAGAATCTAACTTTGTTTCCCCTAGTAGAGTGCTTTGGCATTATAGTTCACAGCACCCTCAAACTCTTGGGCTCAAGAGATTCTCTTGCCTCAGCCTTGAGGGCCTCCCAGTTGTCTTTTTTTTTTTTTTTTTAATTTCATAGGAATAGAAAGAATGGCTAAATTGACCACTGCTCAGATGGTACCACTTCATGGATTGTATATTGACCAAGTTCATGGCTTACTGCTGTCAGCATGGCTATGATTTGATTTAAAAGTAACCACAATTGTCTCAGATATAATTTTGACTTTTTTTCTAGGAAACTACTTAGAAGGCTGAGAGACTTGTCCTAAAAATAGGATTTCAGAGAACACAACACTGGTACCTCAAAGCTGTTTTCCTATTGGTGGAGAAGTACTATAGGATATTTATTTATAAACTTACTATTTGGTTTAAGACAGCCAAATACATGGTATATTGTTCATTACAAAATTCTAGATACAGTTCTTTGAAATTAGCAAAGGTGGCAAGGAGCAGGCGAAAGAATTTAAGACCCTTTGTAGAAGTCTGAAGTGTCTGATATATAGGAGAACTTTGGGTGTCTTTCACCTTATCCCTTAATTACAACAAATTAAAGTCTAGGACATACTGAAAAAAGAAGAATGCCATGTGTAGGAAACAGCAAGTGGGAAGGCAGACGAAATACTGAGTGAAGAGTGAAAAAGATTAGAAGAGAATTTGATATTAGAAGTAAAAAAGAGTGTTTTGAAAACATTTTTTCTTAAAAAATAGAACTTTAGAACTAAGAAGAAACTTACATTATATTTTTCTAAAATGTTCATTCTATAAAGTGGAAAACTGAGGTTCAGTCAACTCTCTGGCCAACTTGTAGAATCATGGAATTTGAGGGGGGTAGACGATTTAAAAAGTACCTGATGATCTAACTTAACCACCCTTCTGAGGCTTGAATTAGTTCTTCCCTGAATAGTAGAATTGGAGGCTAGGAAGCACAATACACAGCTTCTTTGCTGTCCTTTGATCTGATATGCGAAGTCTTTCCCTGACCTCATTCTTAAGAGATTACCAAATTGCTGGTTAAACACAGTCACTTCTCATTATTTATGGTAGTTAGGTTTTATAAAATGCCTGGAACACTAACCTAGCAAATACTGAATCATTGTCCCTGGGGGATATACAAAGGGAGTTTCTGAGCCTCTGATCACAACACTTTTATCAATCCGTCATAAACTTCATGTTATGGGTGTTTCTGTGTAAAGATACTTTACTTAATATTTACAGGTTGTCCCAAAAGTCAGCATAAATAGGGAAAATGGTAAATTATAGCCAAATGTACCTTCATTTACAAAATATGTTACAATATTTTACAAAGAGGCAACTAACACATGGAGAGTATTTTGTAAAATTTTGTAATGAATATTTTGTAAATAAAGTTATATTGAATACAATTTCCCATTTTCCCTACATATGGCAATTTTGGGATACCATGTATTATTAACTTGTGAATATGAAATTCACAGGTGAAAGCATTATAACCTATGTTTCAGTGAAGCTCGTTGAATGTGTAATTTAAGGCACAGTACAATCTCCTTGTGCTTTGGAGCACTGGACAACACCTTAGCACCTTCACTGGGGTCATTTCAAGCAGTGAAATCACGAGCAAAAAGCACAAAAATATAAAAATTGTGGCACTAAATAGACTGGGGAAAGGATTGTTTATAGTATAAGCGTTGAACCAGGAACCTTGCTCCACCTCCGCTGGGAATGTGCATAGCAGGCAACTCAAATTTTTTGCAGCTCCATGTGTGAATATTCACAATTGCCCTTTACCATGAAAACACTGGAAGTGTTGATATTGGGTTTACAGGTAAATTTTAGTGAGTAGATGAATTTTCAAATATGTAATCTTCAAATAATGAGAATCAACTAGACTTTCAGCCTCAGAAAATGCACTGAATTGAGGGTAACTGACTAAGTAAAGCCACCTTTAGATAGTTCTGCCTTCCTGTGAAGCCTGTCTGGGGCTCATCCTATCCCTTGGGACCGTGTAAGTAGGGTTACAATTTCCATCTCCTGTGAGTCACTCAAATATTTGAAGAAATACCCATTCTCTCTAAGATATTTTTACCCTTTACTCAACCGCATTTCAACATACCCAGGGTTTGTAATTTCCTCAGGAGTTTGACAGGACCCTGTGAAACTCCTTAATCTCATTGTCCTGTGTCCTATGTCCTGGCTTTTCCTAGCCCAATCAATGCAACAGATCTCTAAGCAGTAATTACTTAGTAAGTGCAGAGAAAAGCACAAATTATAGAGAATCAGTCCATTCTGTCTTTTATTTTTTTTTCCTGGAGCATCAAAACCTACCTGTTTATTCTGGAGGGCAATATAGCAGAATATGGCCCTGAGTCACTATCTCTGAAATCCTAGTCATGTTTGTTTCCTGCTGCATCAAGCTACCATCAAGAAAGTTCTGTAAAGCAAAACTTGGTTCCTGCTTAAACTTTAAGAATAACCTCAAAAGATCAGTCCTCCACAAACATGGGTACTATGAATATCTTTATTGTCATGATACTTAATGACAAAAATGTATATTTTTCCTTTGATCTGAAATTTTGTTTTAAGTCAAAGAAAAAGAAACTCTCTTTTCAATGTTGTTTTGGTCTGGTACCTGAGAAAGGGCTTGAACTTGAGAGTGGAAAGGAGCAACCATAGTAGTCCAGAAATTGAAAACTTGGGTCTTTGGGTCAATCTGTCCAACAGTTGTGTTTTGTTGGGCCCACAAATTATTATCATTCACAGGAGTTAAGTAATTAAAAAAGATCAGTGGGTGGCATTATAAAATTTAGCAATTTAACATAACATTCTAGATTTATGGCTCCTCTTAAAATATCAGATGATAGTACTGAGTTTATTTTTTCTGAAAGGGAACACTTGGTGGGAGTCTCATTGTGGCTGCCCTTTTGAATGGGCTATGTGTTTTTCTAATTTGCCACAGTCTCCAACATCTGTTTATCTTCCCAACTCTGAGGTTTTCTCTGTTTTATTCCTACAGTTATTTAAGCTTGTGACTCATATTTTATCATCCAAAGCAAGTGGAATTTTTCATGTCACAATGCTTTGAGATATTTTCTGTCTACACAACATATACTACTGAAAATATGCAATACAACTGGGTGTAATATTTGAGAATCTCATTGCATATGATAGGTTAAGCAAAGTATTCTTAAGAATATTGAGGTGGAAGGAAAGCTCTAATTAGGATTATGCCTCATCATTTATAGAAAGCTGTTCTCTTTTGTGCTTCCCATTCTTGGCAGGTTTTTCACTTCTCATTGTCATTTTCTTGGTAGTAGGTGAACATTTGGATCAGGAGGCAGGCTTCAACACCTACCACCTCGGGTACGCTACATGAGCAATATAGAAATCACTGTACAAACTCAAAAGCATGCTTTCTAGCAATAGCACAGGACTCTCAAGGCATGTTGAGTTTCAGAGGGCATAGACTCGAAAGTCTAAAAATCACTCCTACTTTGATTCTCATTAAAGTGGTGCCTGTGTCCAAGCACAGCAAAAAGCCCAATATTCAATGAAATAGTAAGTAGAGGAAAAAAAAAACCACACCAAAACCTGGGCTTAAAATAGCAGCAGCAGCAATTGCTGCTGCTGTCACATCCAGAAGAGCAAGAACACATCCCAGAATCTTCTCTGTCTCTGTCCCCTTTCAATACTAACAAGACAGGAGAACTGCCTTCTGGCCTCTGTAATTGTATGTATGAAAAAACTTTAGGAATTTTTTTTCTTTTTAAGATAAATGTCTAGTTCATGCAGTCATAGTTTTATTTTTACTCAAATGTCACAGGTAATCCTTGTAGGTTAACCCATAGCCCTGTCTTGTCTGGGCCAGATATTCACTACTTGTTTTTTGGCATGCACTTGTATGGATCTTGTTTGTTGCAAGCTCAAACTTCTACTCTGGGAATGGGTTGTATGGATCTGTTTTGTGGTTGTACTTTAGAAATATATAGTGATGCATATTCAATGTATTTGTGATGTAGGATTAAATCATGTTAGTTCATGTGTGATAGCCCTTTACATAATAAGACCATTACATACGTGATTGGATGGCAAGGGCCCATTTATTTCCTTCTGTGTGTCACATTGGAATGCCACCATTTGTTATGGAAGAATTGTAACTCTAACATTTCACCAGATTGCATCACAGATTATGTCTCACCCTTTTGTTACAGAATATTTTTTTTTCTCCCAAGTGAATAATTGCTTGTCCAGAATTCTCTTCTGGGCTCATCTAGTACCATGTGGAATTCTTTTTCTTGCAGCTGTTCTCAAATATAAAATTCAGCACCCATCACATCTATTCTAAACCACATGTAAGCACAGAATAATTTTTACATTATTCTGTGATTAGAATTTTTTACAGAACTAAAGTAATCAAAATATCTCTGATAGGTCTGCCCTCTGGGATATTCTATCAAGAACAGTGGTCACTAGTCATTATTCCTTGGCCTCGCCTGCATTAGTCAGTTTAGGCTGTTTTAGTACATTGACATTCAACCTCACAATCACGATTAACAATGGTTTACAATAAGCAGCTTCATTACCTGCTCATATTACATGTCAATTGTGGGTCATTGCTTATAGCTCAGTTTTATTATGTTTTCATTCTGGGAAGTAAGCTGACAAAGCACCCCCTGTCTGGATCATTGCTGGGCTTGTGGCAGAGAGAGGGAAAAAAAGGAGATACTAGATTTGCAATGCCTCATAAAGCATCTCCTCAGAAGTGGTGTATGTTATTATACACACATTTTGCTGCCCAAGCAAGTCACATAACCAAGTCTGACATCTACCGGGAAGGAAAGTACAATTCTTCCACAAGAAGGTGCATAAAATATTTGCAAACAATAATAGTCTTCTGCTAAAATATACTTATCTCCCTTCTACATCCAAAATGTAACCACTCCCCTTCACAACAAACAAATAAACAGTCCATCCAATCAGGGTCAAAGTCTAGGATTGCATGGCAGTCTCCAAGTAAGGTTCAAGTATGGGCTCTTGACATTGAATCAATCCTTTATCACCATGTCCTACTGTATATACAAAAGTAGAACAGGCGTAGGAGAAGCCTGACAAACCATTCAAATACATTTGAGAAAAGAGAAGAATGGGAAGCATTAGAAGTCATTGGTCACAACAATTCTGAAGTCACACTGGGTTGTATTATGAGATACAACCAGTCACACTGGGCTGTATTACTTTACTGTCCTAACAGTAATATTTCTCAACTGGGTCCCAGCCTCTGTGGGTCCCTATGACTCTGGGAACTCTTGGATCTATTCTCCGGGAGGTCCTTGCATTGCAATTTATCTTCTTTTGTTACATCAAAAGAAGAAATTAGAGAATATATGCTCCCTGAGAACCAAGCAGCTTTCCTGTTTAATTTTTATTTTTGATTTTATTGTAAATTGACAATATATAATTTTGTATATATTTATGGGTAAAAGTGACTTTATGGTGTTATTTATGAAATAAATATGAGTGTGTGTGTATGTGGTGAGAACATTTAAAATTTACTCTATCAATAATACACTATTATTAATTGTACATATCATGCTGCAGAATTGATTGAAAATGAAAAAGTCTTATTCCTCCTGTCTAATTGAAATTTTGTGCATTTGACCACCATCTCCCCATTCTCCCACACCCCAGCTTCTGTAACCATTATTCTAATCTCCTTTGTAAGATTAACATTTTTAGAATCCATGTATAAGTGAGAACATGCAATGCCTATCTCTCTGTGCCTGGATTATTTCACTTAGCATAATGTCCTCCATGTTTATCTGTGTTATCATAAATGACAGAAGGTCCTTCTTTAAGACTGAATAGTATTCTATGGCAGTGATTCCCAATCTTTTTGGCACCAGGGACTAGTTTCATTGAAGACAATTTTTCCATGGGACATTGTGTATATGTGTGTGTATGGGACGGGAGCAGATCTTAGGCCTGGTGGGCTGGTTCTTAACAGAGTTCAATTGTATGTAGATTACATGTTTTCTTAGGCACTCACCTGTTGATGGACACTTAGGTGGTTCTATAACGTGGCTATTGTGAACAGTGCTGCAATGACATAGGAGTATGAATGTCTCTTTGACAACCTGGTTTCAAATCACAGTTACACAAATACCTAGAAGTGGGATTTCTGGATCATATGGTCGTTCTACTTATAGTTTATTTAGGAACCTTCAAATAGCTTTCCATTATAGCTGTGTTAATTTATATTTCCATGACAGTACACAAGAGTTCTCTATTCATTGCATCCCTGCCAACACTTATCTTCTGTCTTTTTGATAATAGCTTACTTTTTTTTAAATTAAATCATAGCTGTGTACTTTAATGCAATCATGGGGAACAGTGTGCTGGTTTCATATACAATTTGTCATGTTTTCATCAAACTGGTTAATATAGCCTTCTTGGCATTTTCTTAGTTATTATGTTAAAACATTTATACTCTACATCTAGTAAATTTCCCATGTACTCTTCCTTGTAAGATGCACCACAGGTGTGGTGGGATCACACCTCATTGTGGTTTTAATCTGCATTTTTTCCTAATGAATAGCAATGTTGGCCACTTTTTCATGTATCTGTTTATTATGTGTTATTTTTAGAAATATCTATTCAAGTTCAATGCTCATTTTTCATTTAGTTTTATTTTATTTTCTTATTATTGAGTTGAGTTCCTTATATATTTTAGATATTAACTCTTTATCAGATTGGCTGACAAATATTATCTCCCAACCCATAGGTTGTTTCTTTACCCTGTTATTTGTTTTAATTCCTGTGTAGAATCTTTTTAGTTTGATATAATTCTATATGTCTATTTTTGTTTTTGATGCCACAGGGTTTGGGGGTCAAATTTAAAACAATCATTGCTCAGACTAATGTCAACCTTTCAAATTTCAAAAATTTCCCACTATATTTTCTTCTAGTAGTGCACTGTGTCTGGCTTTGTGTTTAATCCATTTTAAGTTGATTTTTCTATATGGTGTGAGATAAGGGCCCACTTTCATTGTTTTGCATGTGGATATTCAGTTTTCCTAACACTATCAAGGAGACTATCTTTTCTGTTTTCCTTGTGTATTCTTGGCTCCTTTGTCAAAAATTAATTGACTATACATATGTGGCTTCATTTCTGTTTTTTTTCTATTTTGTTTTACTAGTCACTGTCTGTGTGTCTCTCTCATTTTTCCCCCCCATTACTGTGCTATTTTTTAATTTTTTTTTTTAATTACTAAAGCCTTGTGGTATAGTTTGAGATCAGGCGGGTTATGCCTCCAGCTTTCTGCCTTTAGCTTATGACTACCTTGGCTATTCAAGGTTTTCTGTGATTCTTTATGAATTTTAGGGTCTTTTTTTCTTTTCCATTTCTATGAAAAGTGACATTGAAATTTTGACCGGGATTGCATTGAGTTTGTGGATCACTTTGGGTAGGATAGACATTTTAATGAAACTAGTTTTTCTAATCCATGGGATATCTTTTCATTTATTTATGTCCCTTTCAATGTCTTTCATAATCCTTTTATAGTTTTCAGTGACCAGTCTTTCCCCTCCTTGGTTAAATTTATTCCTAAGTATTCTATTATTTATCATTTTATAGCTGTCAGAAACAGGATTGTTCTCTTGATTTCTTTTTTGGATGGTTCGTTGTTGTAGAGAAACTACATTCTGGTCACTACAACTGCTGCTTCCTGCCCAGACACAGTGACTCAGGCCTGGAATCTAAGAACTGTCTGAGGCCAAGGTGGGAGGATTATTGGAGGTCAGGAATTTGACACCAGCCTGAGCAAGAGTGAGACCTCATTTCAAATAAATATAGAAAAATTAGCCAGATGTTGTGGCATGTGCTTATAGTCTAAGCTTCTTAGGAGGCTGAGGCAGGAGGAGCTCTTGAACCCATGAGTCTCAGGTTGCCATGAGTTAAGATGAGGCCACTGCAGTCTACCCAGGGCAAAAGAGCAAGACTCCATCTCAAAACAAAGAAACAAACAAACAAAATATAGGAAGGAAACTAACTTCTTCCTTTGTTTCTACCTGACCCTGGGTGATCTAGCTATGCCACTGCTCCCAGTGTTCCCTATAAATTGAAGCCAGAAAGGGCTTGGCATGGTAGGGAAGCTGATGACTGCCTGCAGTTCTCTTCTTTCCATGTCTAAACTTGTGGGTTCAGAGAAATCCTCTTCATCTGGCACTGCGCCAACTTGTTGAAATTCAGTAAAACTAAGTCTGTCCCTTCTTATTTAGTTTCCATTCAATTCGGTAAAATATAGTGTTCCAGGCTTGTTTCCAAGTATTGGCATTCTCAGAAAGATGTTCTGGGCTGTGTATAATTACTAGGTGGGGAGTAGAGCCTGAGACTTCCTAATCCACCATCTTTGACCCGAGTAGCCTTCAATCTTCTGCCTCCTGATTATTGAAATTAAAGGGACATTTCAATCTTCAAATAGTTATATTCTCTCTCAGTCTCAACTCACAACTCTTTTGATACTACATCTCTCTCAAGAACTGAGTCAGCTTTTTATCAATTTGAATGATAAAAATCAGTATTTATGAACAGTTATTATACCTGCAATTCCTTTGGGAGATGCTTGTCTTTCTTAGTTATGGCTGCGTATTTGTTTTCTATTCCTATACGGTAACATATACCTTCAAGTTTAGTGTAAACTAATATCCTTAACGATAGTGACAAGGGAATTAAGACAATAAATTTGTTATTGTACGGTTCTGGAGGTCAGAAGTTTAAAATGGGACTTATGAGGCAGGCCTGTGCTCCTTTGGGAGGTGATAGGAGAAAATCTGTGTCTTAGAATTTTTTCAGATTTTAAAGGGTCCTTGCATTCCTTGGCTCATGGCCCTTTCTATTTTCACAGCCAGTAAATCTATCACTCTAACATCTGCTTCCCTCATCACAATTCCTTCTCTCACTCTTTTATCGTGCCTTCCTTTTTCACTTCTAAGAAAATCTGTGATTATTTTGGGCATACTCAGGTAATCCAAGATTATATCTTTAACTTAAAATCTTTAACTTAATCACATTGCTATATAAGGTAATAAATATTGACTGGAGATTAGGAAAGACATGAACATCTTTGGATTAGCAATGGTCTGCCTAAAACAGCTACCTTGTAGTTGACAGATTTTCATGAGAAAGTTACATCTTTGTTCTCTCTACCTTGAACCGTTTGGTCAAACTGAAGGGATCTGCTATTTCCCATCTTAATTAATTCATGGTTTTTCATAAAAAGCTTCCTAAAAATAAGACCTTAAAATGTAAAGACATTAATATTTGTTCTTTAAAATAAGACTGAGTTTTCATCAGTCTTTGTTGTTCAGGTTTCTTATTTACCAGTTAGAAATAAGGAAAAGTTGCATCTTCTATTTTTTCTCCTTTTGCAAGTCCTGGAATTTCTGGACTCTTCCTCTATGACCCGACTCCCTTTCCAAATTCTCTCACAAACTGGTTAATTGTTTTCTGTGCTCATTTCTTTCACATAGCACTGGGGCAAAACAGCTAACAGCAATCAATTCGTGCTAACAATATTTTATTTCTTACTTCTTTGTTTGAAATCACAGTATAATCACATATGTTTATCTGCCCTCCAGTTTTCTGCAGGGGATAATTTTATAAAATATTACCGACTGCACAGTTTTCCCCCAAACGTTTCCTTACTGGTAGCCCCAATTTGGTACCATGTATTTGCGGCGTACTAATATGGCTAAACTCTACAATTTTTGTGTCTGGTTAGATTAGACTAATATATAATGTAGACACAAATAATTTAGAAATATCAATGGTTTTTGGCTTTAAAAATTATTTCTCACTTATGGTATCTACATATCATCTTTCTTTTTTTTATTTTCCAACTGCACCTAAAACACATATCTTCTTTAATATAAATGCTGATTGATAAAAAAGTCTCATCAGAGACAACATTGAGCTGTGGTAGAAGGAATTATTGAAAAGCCTTTTACTATTCTGCTTACGAATAGAATAATACAATATTACTAATTCTAATAACATTTTATTGGACAAAGAAAATCATGCATCTAAGCCTTATGCCAAATAAAAATAGGTTTGAATCATAGTCTTTATCTTTACTAACTCTAACACTGTGGCCAATTTTCTAATGTTTTTGAGATTCTGGTTTCTCATATGGAAAGTGAGATGAACAATATCTACTTTGAAGTTCAGTATATATAATATCATATATTGTATAATTACTAGTATAATATAAGACTCTGAAATATATGGACCAATAAATTAAGCAACATGAAGGATTTTACTTAAGGTAGAATTGTCAAATTTGTATTGGTAGTGAGGAATTTAGATTGATTAAAAACAAAAAAGCAGGCATTCATGTGGAGAAAAAACATTTGCAATGACACAAATACATTCTGTATAGTAGATGAAGTTTAAAAGATTAGAGAGGAATCCAGGAAGGGACAGGAGAATGAGTTTGATTAAATGGACTTAGTACATGGTGATTGCTTAGTACTTATATTAATTTGTATTATCTTAGTAAATACGATGTTTGTAGGGCAGTCAGATGACTTATCTGGCCTATTTCGCAGGGTTCTTTTCCTTTGTTTGAGAGTGATGGGATGAAACTAGATGTCATCCTGCACATGTTGGCCTCTGCATTCTGCATGAGGGAGCTGGAATTTAAGGATCTGGGGATTTCTAGAGAACAGGAATAGCTGTCACTTTACTTTCTTGACAGATAGAGGAAAAGCATTACTCCCTGGTTTGAACAAATTTGCCTTAAGGGGGATCCTGAGTTTTTAGCCTTTAAAATGTAAATACATATTTGTATTTTAAATTTTATAAAATATGTATTTACATTTTAAAGACTAAAAACTTAGGCTCTCCCTTAATTATTCATATAATTAAAATTTAAAATAAAAATTTGATAATTCTATATGTATTTTAAATTATATATAAATACTTATATATATATAAAATTTATAATACAAATACAATATTTTTATACATATAAAATTTAAAATACAAATATATTTGTATGTCATACAAATACATTCTGTATTCATATAATGTATTTGTATTTGTACATTATATAAATACATTATATGTATTCATATAATTAAAATTTGAAATACAAATATATTTGTATATTATACAAATACATTATATGTATTCATATAACGTATATGTATACATATAATGTATTGTGTCACTGCAAATATATAAATATATATGGTGGGAAGATAAGTCGAGAATATCTGAGATTACAATAGTGAGCATGTTAGGGTTTTATTTCCCCTTGAAATGTGAAAACATAATTCCTGAGAGATAAGTCTCTCTGGAGTTCTTGCTATTAATTTAATTATAATTTAACCATATCTTTTAGTCCAAGTATGTTTCAATAAAATTAGAAAAGATCAGAAAGTATCTGTATGGAAATATTAAATTACTCTCTTTAGAACCTTGCAATATGATATGAGGAGGTGCTGAGGCTGATAGTAAGTGGAATGGTTAGTAGATTTTTGTGTAAGAGAAATTCTATGGCTAAAGTCAGTTTGGGCTACATCGTTTTAGCCTGTGTGGAAGAATAGAGACTGGTGATACAGCATTTCAAAGCTGTAGATGGAATTGAGTTTGAGAAATTTGACTAAGATAAAACCAAGCATATAGAAAAAGAAAGGAAAGAGCTAAATGCATTACCTTTACTGTTTGGGAGATGGTGAGACTGAGGGTGAGTGAAGTTGGGGAAGTATCTAGTGTGTCATGGAAATGGTAGGAGACAGAGTGGACAAGTTGTTCATATGTTGAAAAAACGTGTTTTCCCCCCATAACAAAAGTGTGATTTTTTTTTGAAGGGGACTTAAGGAGGGAAATACGGGGGTCCTGTTCCTCATGAGTTTGAAATCAGAATAGTGGACTTGTATATGTCCAATGTGGGTCTAGGTCATGGAGAATGGGATAGGGAAAATGCAAGCTTAGAGAAGAGGGTTTGAGATTTCATGGGAACATGAGATCCAGGTAGTAGGAGGAGAAGGAAGAAAGTCCTCCACAATGTTCTAATTGATAAGTGAATTGTCCAGGATCATAGAGACTCAAAGGCAGAACAATTGCCAAGTCGTGGAAGCAACCCCAATGCCCATTAACCCGGGAATGGATTAACAAACTGTGGCATATGTATATCACATAGTACTATTCAGTCATAAGAAAGATGGAGACTTTACATCTTTTATGTTTACTTGAATGGAGTTGAAACACATCCTTCTTAGTAAAGTATCTCGAGAATGGAAAAAAAAATCTAATGTACTCAATACTAATCTGAAAGCAATATATAAACAACTACATGCCACATAAAAGGTAAAACATGAATATAGTCCAGCAAGGGTGATGGGAGACGTGACAGAGGGGAGGGATGAGGAGGAAGGGAGATTGGTGGAATGTCACCTAATGTACACAAGGTGAGGGTGTTCAACACTCCCACTGGGTGGAGGGCTCAACTACAACTTGACTTGACTTTAGAATTGAAAACAAGGTAACCTAAACATTTATATTTTCATATTAATTTGAAATAAAAAGAAAAAAAAGAGGCTAGGAACATAAAAGTAAATGCTAGGGGCTGGTAAGATACATAAAAGAAAAAACAATACAATAACACATGACTGTTTATAAAAGTGATTTGTCCTTCAGCAAAACAATTATGCTTGCCATTAGATATATTTATACGATATTGTCTTGAATAATGCCTCTTGTCTTTACTTAAAGAATTTTTGCAGACATCCCTTCTTAGCTGGATAGAATGGGAAAAATAAGAGAAGCACATGGTTCACGTTCTTACAGTTCTGTGTCTGGCTTGTTGTCTCCCTGGTCTAGTATTTCAGGTAACTATGTCTGGCTCATCATTTATGTCTGTACAAATGTTTTCTCACAGAAGGGTCAGAACAATGCCAAGATTCTTCCCTTTTGGGGGGAAGGTCTTTAACATTTATAAATCAGTTTTCTATTGGCATTATCTATTCTGCTTTCATGCTAGCACTGTGAGATAGATATTATTGAAATTTTTTTCAAATGAGAAACTTGAGCTCAGAGAGGTTGAATAACTTGTCTAAGGATGCATAATATATAGATAGTAGAGCCAAAAATAAAATCCACATTCTCTTTTATAACAGTTCATTTAGTCTGCAGATTCATCTATAGATTTAGAAGGATTCCAAATATCAGAGATCCAAGAACTTACATATTAACATGTTAATAGATCATGAGAGCCCCTGGTACAAAAGGCCAGAAAACAATTAATTATAGAAGCCCAATTTGGAGGTCAAGTTTCTTCTATATGCCACATTTTCTTGATAACTAACTACTGTTCACATCATTTTGCCCTGATAATGACTAACATGATGGCATGTGAGTGGCTTGGAAATTCCACACTGTTCCCTGGGCATAGCCTTGCTACTGGGACTTGATATGATAGCTCATTCTCCACACTTGTAGAAATAAACACCTTCTGTACAGGTTATCCTGAGTGTTTCCTGGGAGTCTGATAAAAAACAGAAATAATATCTCTTAAAACCATAAGGAACTTCAGAATTGGCAAGCAATTCTGATTTTATGTGCTAGTATCATGACAAAATTAAATCTAGTATCATAAAGCCAAAGGAAATGCTAATGAGAAATTATTACCTAATAATATTTGCAAAGCCTTGATAGGTATGGAAGGGAATGTGGGAGGGGCACTCTCTCTGTCAGAGGACTAGCAAAACATGCTCTTAGAGAAAATTGTGCATCAGTATGAGGTTAATTACCACTTCAAGGAAGACATTGACAGCTGTGACATTGACAAGAACATTGAACACATGGCCTCAGAATCATGCTCTTTACTTGAATGGAGGAAGAAATAAAGGGATAATGTGAAATGGAATTTTCTTGCCATTGTATGTGGTCTCTCCTCTCTCTGACTTTTATTTATTTATTTTTTATTATTTATTTTAGAAACAGAATCTCACTTTGTTGCCCTTGGTAAAGTGCCATGGTGTTACAGCTCGCAGCAACCTCCAGCTCTCAGGCTTAGGCGATTCTCTTGCCTCAGCCTCCCTAGGAGCTGGGCCTACAGGCACCTGCCACAACACCCGGCTATTTTTGTTGTTGTTGCAGTTTGGCTGGGGTCTATTTCAAACCCACATCCCTCGGTATATGGGACTGGCGCCCTATTCACTGAGCCACAGGAATGAGAGTCATTCTTAACTGGGTATGATTCAATCATACTGTGGAATCTTTTCAATGAAGACATTGGGAGCATTAGAAACTATTCACTAAAAAACTGGCACCCATTTTGTACACTCAAAGTGGAGTATTTTAGAATCTTTTCAGATTAACATTGATAGAGTATAGCCATTTATTACTCTTTATTATGGAAGGCAGTAGTTTGTGAGGACCATCCTGACTAAAATAGATTCTTTTTTCCTTTAAATAGAATGCCAAATAGGATTGGCAGTGCTTCCTTGAAAATTAATTCAAAGTGTGCATAACTATTTTAAGGACTGCACTTATATTACATATCTTTTCTGAACAAAAAAGCTAGACCACAAAATAATACTGCAGTAATTAAAAAGTACTTTATGTTAGTATAATAGCACACATTAATGAAATGCTACTTTGAGCAGGGCACCTTTTAAGCTTTTATAAATATTATCTTATAGAATAGAAAACCTAGAGATGAAACCAGTCACATATCACCATCTTATCTTCGATAAACCAAAGTTTACAACGGGGAAATGAATCTCTTTCAATAAATGGTAGTGTGAGAACTGGATAACCACCTGTAAAAGACTGAAACTAGACACGCACCTTGTGCCACTTATAAAAATTAACTCACGACAGATAAAATATTGAAATCTAAGATATGAAAAGATAAAAATTCCAGACGAAAGTGTGGGAAAAACTCTTGATATTATCAGCCTAGGGAAAGATTTTATTAAGAAAACTTCAGTGGCAATTCCAGCAGCAACAAAACTAAATAAGTGGGATTTAATCAAGCAAAATAGCTTCTATAGAGCTGTGGAGACAACAATTAAAGCAAATAGACAACCTCCAGAATGTGAAAAGATATTTGCATGTTATGAACCTGACAAAGGACTGACAACTGCTACAGAAAATTCAGCTAATCAACAGAAAAAGAACAAACACTCCCATTTATCAATGAGCAAGGCACAGGACAGAACCTTCTCTGAAGAAGACAGACAAATGGCCTACAAACATATGAAAAAATGTTCATCATTCCTAATCATCAGAGAAATTCAAAATCACCTTGGGATATCACCTAGTGCCAGTGAGATTAGCTCAAAAACTAAGTCCCAAAGCTGTAGATAATGGCGTGGTTGTGGAGAGAAGGGAACACTTATAATGTTGGTGGATTGCAAAATAATACAACTTCTTTGTAAAGAAGTATGGAGAATCCTCAAAGAGCTAAAAGTAGAACTTCCATTTGACTCTGCTATCTCATTACTAGGTGTCCACCCAGATGAAAAAAAGTCATTTTAACATACGGATATTTGCACTCAAATGTTTATCGCAGCTCAATTCACAATCGCCAGGATGTGGAATCAACCCAAGTGCCCAGCAAACCATGAATAGATAAACTGTGGCATATGTATGCTATCGAATATTATTTAGCCATAAGAAATGATGGTGACTTTTTATCTTTTGTAATTACTGGGATGGATTTGGAGAGCATTCTCACAAGAATGGACAAGCAAGTATCCAATGTGCTAAATATTAATATAAAACCAGTAGATGAACAACTAACTAGATGTCCACATGAGAGAAAGACACAACTACATAACTACATTAAAATGGGAGTAGGTGGAGAGAAGAGTTGAGAGGGGGTTTGCCCAACATTTAATGTGCCCAAAATCTAATGGGCACAATGTAAGGGTATAAGGCCCACCTCCTGGGTAAAAGATTCAGTCCATGCAACTTGGACTTTACCTAACAAATGCAAACAATGTAACCTAATTATTTGTACCCGTATATCAATCTGAAATAAAAAATAAAATAAATAAATCTTATCTCATTTAATCCTAATAAAAACCCTTTGAAGTGGCACTTTTTTTTTTTGCAGTTTTTGGCTGGTGCTGGGTTCTGGCATATGGGGCTGATGCTCTATTCCTTTGAGCCACAGGTGCTGCCCTGAAGTGGCACTGTTAATATTATTTTTTAAATCAATGAAAAAAGTATGACACAGAGAAGTTAAGATTGCCCCAAATTATGCAGCAATCATATATTGGGAGTCAGGATTGAGCATAGGCAAGTCGATTCCAGAACCTAACTTAACTTTCATGCTCTTTTACTTCTCTGAACACTCATAATGAATGTTGTATGTAACTTATAATAATCTTTTTCCCATTGTAATAGATTCCTTGACCAATGGATTTCTCCTTTACGGTTAAGTAATTATAATTATAGTACTTCTGATTCTATTCTTTTTCCTTCCTGAAGGAGAAATTCATTTCAGAGATTATCAAAATGAATATACATGTAGGAAATATGGACCAACATAGCAGGAAACAAGCAATTTTTAAAAGTCAATTATGGAAAGCATCAAATGCAACACAAATAATTTCTGTAGTCCCCATGCTCATTCGTGACTATTAGCCCTGAGTCTTTTGCTATCAGTTTTCTCACTAATGCATTATTATCTTTCAGATGCTCAAATATGATTTGCAGACAGTTCAACTTGCTTCTAGTTGTTGTTGGAATACATGTTTAAGGGTATGTAAACCACATTTCTGGTAGCATTTGGGGGCAGATTACTTGGGCAGATGACCAGAAAAATCTTCAGGTTGAATCAGTTTCCATCCCAGGTATAGCATTTACTACAAATTCAATCTTTGGCAGTTATTTAGTCTCATTAGTATTGTACTTTGCCCATCTACAAAATGAAGGTATTTTTAATCATGTCACAGAGTGTTTGTGAGGATTGAATTTGATAAAATATGAATGCCTGACACTGTCGGAGTCCTGTCCCGGAAGCAGGGTCCACAAAGATCTGTGGAAACTGGTGGCCACTGAGTGAAGAAATATAGAGTTAGAAATGACAATAAAGAAAGAGACATAAGACATAGAGTAGAATTAAAAGTGGGAGCTCTGGGGTCCATTGCCCATTGTGGGATTCTGGCAGTGGCCCAGAGTGTTTGCTCCACTCTGATTTTACTGAAGTCTATTTGCCCAGAGGGTCAGATGAGGGAGGGAATAAAGATGCCAGCAATTTCTCCGATTAAGCATACCAGCTCCTATTTTTATAAATACTAATCTTAAAGGTAGCCTTCAGAAATCTGAAATCTGAGCCTTGTATTGGGAGAGCCTCCTACTTGAGACCACATACACAGATTTCTAGGGAAGTGTTAAATTCCACTAGTTCTCTATGGAGTAAAATGCCACCACCCTTAATGTCCTCTGAAGAATCAGTGGGAAGGAGGCATTTTCCTCCCATCACCACCACAGAGGAGCTTCCTCTGGGATAAGGGATCTAAGTTCTTCTGCCCATATCTTAGGGCTTGAGCTACTCCCTTGATCTCTGACCCAGGCAAATGCAAATCTCCACAATGGGTATCTGCTTTGCCTGTTTAATGAGCTGGAAATGCTCTAGAAGATGTGTCTTTTTCTAGGACTTGCCACAGTCTCTTCTATGGCCATTATTTTCCTCAGAGTGCTCACTGACCCAGCAGGGTGTTTGTAAGCTATATCCCCAACAGGCTAGAATTTCAGAAAAGGCAAGAAGCTTGCTAGCAATGGCTAGCTTAAGTGTAAACTAGCTGACATTACTTCGTTCTGACTCACTTAGCTTACTTTTCTATTTTCCTCTTTTTCTGGGGGTGCTTTCCCTTGCCAAGAATGGGGTTTTCAGTCCCCATTCTCCCAGCATGCCACATAGCCCTTACTTATTAAAAAGGAAGAAACAAAAAGTCTATTGTATTGGTTTGTAGTCCCACCAGCAATGTAGAAGTGTTCCCTTCTCTCCACATCCTTGCCAGCTTCTGCAGTTTGAGATTTTGTGATGTTGGACATTCTCAACGGGGTTAAGTGATATCTCAGGGAAGTTTTGATTTGCCTTTCTCTGATAATTAGGGATGATAAGCATTTTTTCATATGCTTATTAACCATTTTTCTATCTTCTTGAGAGAAGGTTCTATTCATTTCTCTTGCCCAGTGATATAAGGGATTGTTAGCTCTTTTATGTTGATTAATTTGAGTTCTTTGTAGATCCTCATTATCAAGCTTTTATTGAATCCTCAAAGAACTCAAACAAGACTTCCCATTTGATTTTGATATCCCATTACTGGGCATCTACCCAGAAGAAAAATCCTTTTATTATAAGACACTTGCATTAGACTATTATCACAGCTCAATTTACAATTGCCAAAATGTGCAAATGGCCTAAATGCCCTCCAACCC
Source organism: Arctocebus calabarensis (assembly GCA_963573935.1). Classification (NCBI taxonomy): domain Eukaryota; kingdom Metazoa; phylum Chordata; class Mammalia; order Primates; family Lorisidae; genus Arctocebus; species Arctocebus calabarensis. The sequence goes on from CAUYON010076220.1 coordinate 20,076, forward strand.
AAGAATGGAATAACAAGCTGTGATATATGTATACCATGGAATACTATTCAGCCATTAAAAAAGATGGAGACTTTACATCTTGTATTAAACTGGATGATGTGGAACACATTATTCTTAATAAAACATCACAAGAATGGGGAAGCAAGAATCTTATGTATTTAATTCTAATATGAGGGCAATTGATGACCTAGTACACGGTGTGGGTTAGGAGAAGTAGGGTTCAGGGAGAGAGAAGGAGGGAGGGAAGGTAGCAGGGGGTCATGGGATGTGACACACCTCTTAGGGATGGGTCACAATTATAAGAGGGACTTTACCTAACAAATGCAATCAGTATAACCTGGTTCTTTGTATTATCAAAAAACTAACTAACTAACTAACTAAACAAATAAATAAACCAGTAAATGTGACAGGGAGAACTAAAACTCAGTCGTTTAGATTCAGAGCTTGGCTCTTTGTTGTGAACTATAGTCACTAACGGTAAAATAGAGAAGACCCCCCTTGATTATTTTCTGCACAATTCAAGATGAATAAGTAACTGAGAGGCTGATTTAAATGGTTTCCAAGGCTCTGATCATTCCAGACATCAGTATAAATAATAGTGATTCAGGATAAATAATAGTAATCCTTCTATGAAGGATGAGGAAGTCATAAATAATTTCAATGAGAAGTGTTTCCAGGCTCTGCCACTTTAATCATCTCAGAAGGAAGTGGTAGAAGCTTATTCTCTAAAGCACAGCAACCATCAGGCCATCCCTCTCCAGCTTTGCTTCCTGTGTCCATGGGGTGACTTGCTTCACTGTCAGGACCAACATGAGCCACTGGGATCCACTGGGAATGTGTCATCTTTTTAATTCCGAGTAGAGCCAGAGCAGGTTATAGAGAAAGTACTTGTTAAGCAAGTAAAAACCTTAAAAAGACATTGGGTTGAGGGGGTGAGTAAATATTTGGCTTTTTTTGTTGTCTGTAAATAGATTAGGTTTATCATAAATGAGTCTCACAGGACTGCAATGTGTTCACTTAGAAAGTTAGGATTTTGAAAATAATAAAAATATTCTTTAAACATTAATGACAAAAAAGAAACAACAACAAATGAAGCCACAATATTCTTATCTTTAGTATAGATGCCTCTTACTGCTTCTCAGCCTTTTGGCTAAGATCAAATGTAGGATAGATGCTCTAAGTGGGCAGGTTGCTTTGATTGCTGGTGCACCTATTTATGGATGGTAGTAAAATAATATTGATCATATTGGAAACTGCTTAAAATAAAACAAATTCATTAAAAGAACTTGATTTGAATTTAGAAAAACATCTTGACATGTTTTTTGAAACTTATTAATCTCTTCATGCATAGATTCCTTTCTAGTGTTCCCATACATGATCTGTACTTATTTTTTTTTTCTTGAAATAGAATCTTATTCTGCACCCAGACAAGAGTAGAGTGGTGTGACCACACTTCATTGCAACTTCCAACTCCCAGGCTCAAGCAATCCTCTTGGCACAGTCTCTGAAGTAGCTCACACCACTACTTTAGCTAGTTTTTCTAAGTTTTTTTGTGGCGGTAGGAACTCATTGTGTTGCCCAAGCTGCTCTTGAACTCCCACCCTCAAGCAATCCTTGCACCTTGACGTCCCATAGTGCTGGAATTATGGGCATGAGCCTGGCCATTGTACAATCTTTTATTATAAAGCACATCAGTCTGTACTGCATTTAATTTTTTACATGTAGGTCTACCAGATATAACTGTGAACTCTGAGAGAAAGGACCACAACCAATCAATCTTCATCGCTACAGAATGATATACTCTTTGCTACAGAGCAGATGCTCATTAAATGCCTATGTAACACATAAGCAAACATTTTAAGTACTCAAACTCAAATTTTAAGTAGGCATCAGTTAAATAAGGATTACAGTAGAAAACTATGAACTTAGGTCATGGGTAGTACATTTGATCAATTACACTTGACTGAAGTGAGAAATGCTTTGGATATTCTTTATGAAAACTAGGTTCTGTAGGAAAATACATGCTAAAATGATATGGTTATTTCTTCTGGGTAATAAATGAATATGTTTTCTAAAGAATATTAACAGAGTGAGTGATCAACTGACAAAAGCAATGTATAATCTTCCACACAGTATGCTGAAGATAAGTTTTGGGAAAAAATTGTATTGTTCCATGCTTTAAGTTGCCATTATATTGTCTTCAAAAGTTGAATCAATGATAATTCTATTTGTCGTATAAATAATTAATGATTAAAATGTTTGGCAACAAAGCAGATAAAGATTGTGGGCTTATCTGGTATCAATAAGGAGGAAATAACATTTCTCTTTCTCCATCCTGACTTGCTTATGATGACACTGCAATAAGTGATTGTGCAAGTAGTTTGTATATATTTTTGATACTTTTAAAATTAGATGTTATGAGGAGAAATAGGGTCATTAGTATCATAATCCTTTTTAAGAGCCAACTCTCAATTAGTGAGATGGCATTCATTATTTTCCCCCTGCTTTTCTCCTGTGGTCCATTACCTTTGCTCTATTTGAACTACAGGACATTCAGGAATTTGTGGCAGTCTACTCAAAGTTTTATAACTGGAATTGACTTTTCAGGTTCAGGCAGCAACACCTAGGATATTAACCTGACACTTCTAAATTTCCCAGGGCTGCTAGCACACATCTGGTACTCATTTCTGCACAGTTTATAGATCGGCTATTTTCTAAGTCACAGGGGTCTGCAGAAAGTTGTGGATGACAGGATTTTTGAAAAGATGACTAAAGGTGTGACACATACACGACAGGATTGTCCTGGATCTGTGATGATGTTGGCAATCAGACTATTGGAAGATTCATCACCATCGCTGTCAGGCTGATTTTCAATCTATATTCAGTGATGTTGAACAATTCAAATAGGAGGGACAAGGATGACCAAAGAAATGACAGGGAGAAGTGCAGGTGGTGTGCCTGTGGCATCGTTTAGAAGGAATTGTTTGGAACGAAGCAGAGCCGTGAGCCATGTATCATGGTCTAAATGTCTGGTCCCATTGCGCACACGCTCCCACATTGGTAAAATTCTTTAGACTAGAACTCGAAAGACACACAAAGGTAAACAGAAAGATTGTGTGGTTAAAATGGAAATTAGTAGAAAATACTACTCATGAATAGCAAAACTGGTTGGAATAATGGTTGAGGCTTTGAGGTGTTTTTTTCTTTTTAAACTGGTTGTGCGACAATGGGCATGTTATTTAATCCTTCTGTTAATGTATTTCAGTTTTCTCATCTACAAAATGATAATGAGGATAATACCTACCTCAGAGATTTGTTTGAAGATTAAATGAAATAAAACAACAAAGTACACTGAGCAATTCCTAAAACATGAAACCCTCAAGAAACGTTAGTTATTATTTCATAATTGATATAAAAATGATTATACTGTCTGAAGAAAAGATAGCTGTCTGTAGAGTTGTTTTCAGTTTAGAGGAGTTGAAGGAAGAAAATGCATACAATTACTGACTTTACACAGTTGCTCAAAGAATAGAAAAATAGCTCATTTTATGTATTAGGAACCCATTAAAAAGTCCAATTTTATTTTGCTAAGTAATGGACCTATTAATATTAACAGACCTTTTACAGTGGTATTTTGTCTGACAGTAAGATATTTTAACAGTTCAATTTGTTTCCTTGGATGCTAAACAAATGATCCTCTGGGGTTGCATTACCTTGAAGATGCTACCAACTTTAGGGGGAAGATGTTTTACCATCATCACTTGATGAATACCTGAAACCTTTGTAGAAGATTCATAAAGTATTTTTGTAATAATACTTTGAGTTATTTGCTTTTTCACTTTCTTTCCCTCATAACTGTTCAATGACATTTTCTAGAGGTTATATGATGCATTGCTATTGTAATAAAATGACTGCAGAAGGACATGGAGAATACAGTTCTTTTCTATTAAGACGTACAGTAAAGACATTTACAAAATTGTTAATGCTACTCTTCTCAATAATTTTCTTTTTTATTTTGGAAAATGCAAAGTTTTAAAAAATATGTTATTTGTGTTACATATAATAAGTTAGTGTTCTCTTTAAAAATAAATATTTTAAAAGTTCTCAGTTGAACTGAGAAATAATGATAGATAAAATACACATGAAAGAAAAGCTCTTTGGGGTTCTCATATCATTTTAAAGTGTAAAGTGGTCCTGAAACAAAAATTTTGAGAACTGCTCTTATAATGAAACGCTCATGGGAGCACGGCATTCTCACAGTTAGGGAGCTTCTAACAGAGAAGAGTGCAAAGTGCTTTCTAAGATTAGAGGTCACAATTTTGCATTGTTATATCTATGTTTAATAAACCTTTATCTACCATCTCTGGGTATGTGGGTTTGTGTGTGTGTGTGTGAGAGAGAGAGAGAGAGAGAAAAAGACAAATGACCTGATTTTATGCCTTGCATCAACCCATAGCTATGTTCCTCTAGCTTCTGTTGGTCTTTGGTGCCATGATGAACTCCAGACATTGCCTGTTTCTGTGCCTACATTTGTTGTTCTCTTCATTCCTTGATTTAAAAAGTAAAGGCTAGGCACATTGCCTCTTTATGGGTTAAAAGAAGTGGAAAAAAAGAGACATGGTCTTTGTCTTACAGAGACTGGTATCTCGAGCAGAAGGCAAACATTTAAAAATAAATTCACAAATGAACATATAATTGAAAGTAATTATAAAAGCTCAGATCAGATCAGACTGCTTATGAAAACCAAGCCAACATCATAAAAAATGTTCCCTCCTATTTCTCCTTTAAGTTGCACGGTGTAGATCCAAAGTTCTGTGTAGGTCTGATTGGTCTATAGATTGTTACACTAACGTCCTCCCCTCATTATACCTTTGTGTAGTCTTTCACACAGTGACTCTTGTCTTGGTCATGAGAGTTGCTTGGTCAGTGGAATACAATGAGCAGAGACTTGAAAAATTTTTGTGCAATGAAATTTGCCCTTTTTGTTGCTTGAAACTTTCCTGCTGCATGTAAAGAATCCATAGCTGGCCTGCTCACACATGCCTTGTGGTTAGCCAGAGCTAATTGCCATACATGAGCCATCATATACCATCTAGCCCTAGTCAAGTAGCCAGATGTTTGCAGCTGCACGTGTGATGCCAGCCTGAAATACTGACTCACAGGACTATAATAAGACCTTTTCTTATAGCTGGAGAATTATATACTAAATGAGTCAATGGAAGGTAGGGACTATCACACACCCTTGGTAGCTAGAGAGTAACCATGACTAGCCGGATGTATCAATTATCTACGGGAACATGACAAATCACGTGAAAACTTAGCGACTTTAAACAACAACCTTGCTTATAAAACTTCATAATCTGGAGACTGCTGTCTTTCAGTTATGAAAAATTAGTATCTTCGCATTTCTTTCTCTGTCCCCGCTCTTTTCTTTTTCTCGAATTCCTAATTGTTACATGTTAGATCTCTTGGATTCAATAGTCTTTAATCTCTCCCCGCCATTTTCCACTTCTGTATTCTAAGTTATTTCTGTCACTCCATTTTCTAACCAATATTCTGAATTAATTTTTGTTTTTTACATGTTTGATCTCTTTTAATTTTTCCCAGAGCTCTTTCTCCCTTTCTGTCACTATATTTTGCTCTTACATTTTATATGTAAAAATCTTTCATTCATTGTGTTTCTGCTGATATTAATTGAGCCATACTTGAGTCTGTTTCATCCTTGCTTCACTTTTGTTTCTTATGAGTTACTTTGTATGTTCATCCTTATATTTTATGTTGAAGGTTTTCCTAAAATGTCTGATTATTGGTGATGTCTATACCTATTTAAGAGTAAACACTGCACAGAAAATTGGAGGTTCTATGGGCAAGGAATTTTTTTTTCTGGTGAAGATGGCTTCCTTTTTTCTTTTCTTAATGCATGGTTTATTTATTTGCTTTTTAAAAAAAGTAAATTTATTTCAGATTAATGTGAGGGTACAAACAAGCAGATTGCAATATTTGACTATGTTAGGTAGAGTTCATTTTGTGGTTGTGTCCTGCACCCAAAAGGTGAGGTGTGTTGTATACCCATACATTGTGACCATTAAATGAGAGGATGGACCCCAAACCTCCCTTCACTCCCCCTTCCTCACTCCCACCCCCCTGTATCTTGAGTTGATATGTGTTTTTCTTCTAGGTTGGCATGAATTAGATTGTCCACTGGCTTCATAATAGTGTTGAACACATTGGATATCTGTTTTTCTGTTCTAATAATACTTTACAAAGAAGACTATGTTTCAGCTCCATCAAGGTCAATACAAAATAAAGTGACCATCTTTCTATAGATGAATAGTATTCCAGGGTATACATATACCACAGTTTGTCAATCCATTCATGAGCTGATGGGCATTTAGGCTGTTTCCACATCTTGGCAATTGTAAGTTGAGCTATGATAAACAATCTAGTGAAAATGTCCTTATGATAAAATAATTTTGTTTTTCCTCTGGGTAGACACCTAGTTGTGGGAATGAGGGAGGTTAAATGGGAGGTCTAATTTGAGTTCTTTGAGGATTCTCCATACTTTTTTTCAAAGAGGTTGTATTAGTTTGCAGTCCCATCAACAGTGTAAAAGGGATTCCCTCTCTTCACATTTGCACCAGCATCTGTGGTTTTTGCACTTTGTGAAGTGGGCTAACCTTCACTGGGGTTAGGTGGTATCTCAGGTAGTTTTGAAAGGTTGGCTTTGCCCCAGGTTTGCCTAGTGCAAATGTTTCATGAGAGACTTCCATACCGCCCTCCAACCATCCTTCCCCATCATGTCCTTCTGACTTGGGAGGGTATGAATTTGGTGATATAAGTTTGCTTTGTAGCTGGGCTATGACAGGGAGTGGAATTTCCACCATTCATTATTGGTTGTGATCACATGCTGTTCTTGCTTCATCTTCTTTCTTCTATATGTGTGATGTCCCAGAGGTAGGAACTTCTTTGGTCCAGATTCTCCAGGATATATATCTCCTTTTTCCTGTGGTTGAGGGACAATGGTCAAATCTTGTGCAGATCTGGAAGTTTTCTAGATGTTTTTCTATGGACTTTAAACAATCTGTCTTCAGCCCTGCACCTGTTCCTTGTCTTTTGCAGCACCTGGTTTCCTCAGTTGTTTGGTTCCTCAGATAATTAGCCTTTTTCTTGCCAGTAACTCCTCTGGTGGCTGTTAGATTTGACCTTTTCCGCTGTGCAAATATATTTTCCATTCCCCTTTGAGTTCTTCATATACTGTTAGGCATTACAAATGTTTCTAGTTTTTTTTTTTTTTTTTTTAGACAAAGCAGTATTTTTGTTCTTACTAAAGAATGATTTTTGAGAAGAAAAGGAATGAAATATATTCATACTAAAACTAAGTTTATTAATTGTATTTTATTACCTATAGGATAAGTCCCTGAACATGGCAAATGGGCCCTTTATAATCTGACACTCCCCCCCCATGCCGAACTTTCAGAAGTGATATATTATTTTATAGGAGTTTAGTCACTTGTAGCCTGAGTTCCAGATTTACTATTAGCATTTGTCTGAACAAGTCATATTCCTTCCTGGTTAAAAAAAAATTCTTCTTCCCCCTTATTAGTCCATCTGCTTAAGAATGTTTTTGAGATCAACTCATCAGTTTTCTCTTTCATGAGCAGGGCTAGGCAGTCTCTCTTCTATTAGTCTTCTCTGGTGGTCAGAAGACAAGTTTAAAACTTACCAGTTTTGAAATCATCTGTTTCCTTGTATGTCTCTCCATAGAGGCTGTGAACTTCTTGAGGGCAGGATGTAATCATTTTTTATGTCCCCAATGCTTGGCATATGGTTTTAATGTTTGTTAAATAAATGAACTAATTAGTTAAAACTTTAAACATTTATCTTGACTTCAAGGGAAGATGAAGTTCTGCTAGGTATGGAGTTTGATGATCATCCATCAAGTTAACAATGATTATCAGGAATGTCTATAGAATTATAGAACTTGAGAACTGTATCAACAATAAAAACATACCCACAGCTAAGATAAAGTACTATGTGCCAAGCATAGGACTAAGCAGTTTACGTGCATTGTTTCTTGCACTAATTAACCTAAAGTTGTCTTGGTAAACTTGCAAGTAGTCACACAATATTCTAATTTTTGAGTAAAAATTTTAATAAGGCCACTTAATTCTACTGTGGCTTTATAACATACATTTTTAAACGAGGTAAAAATTATCAAATCTTGGAATTACTGGTCCTTATTCTCACATTTTTCATAGAATTGATTATTATTGATTTTAATTGAAAGCACTTGAGATACAAGATAAATTCTAGCATTAAATCTTTATTATCTATTACAGTATCCATTGCTGTATCTTGAGTACCTACTACAGTGCCTAACACATACCAGAGGCTCAATAAATACCTGCTGAATTAATGACATGAGATCTATTTTCCATGAAACTCAGAGTGCAAGCTTTCAGTATTATATAACTCTAGGGGTAAAGTGATTAAAGCAAGCCATGGAAGACATGTAGCTTGAGATGATGTTTATAGATCAGAGGTGTTGAAATGATAGTAGAGGAGGGTCAAGACTTATCCTAAAGCCCCCGTGTCTACTTTAAACACAGAAAGATCACTTTCCTATCCTGAAATATCTCATCATTTGCTGGTATAGCAGAAGGCTTAATTTCACACAAAGAACAATTCTTTCACTTAAGGAATTGTCTTTTTAAATTCCAAATAAATTCATTGGGAGTGTGACTAATTTGCACATTGAAAGTTATTGCCTCATTAGCACAGATGGTCTTCTAACCTAAGCAGACAGCTTCAAATTTGTCTGTATTAATCTGGCCTGAGATGCAGAAGGTGATATTTCCTGTAAAGAGTTAGAGCTGGGGAGGCTTTTGTGAATGTTTTCTGTGGTGTACACAGTGGGACCACTGAGAAAACCGAGTAAAGTATGGGATAGTTGGGATAGCAAAGATTAATACTTCCCTACAGAGATCTATTTCTCTTACGTATAATTATTTTTAATACTATTTATCACCTAAGAGAAGTGCGAATGATTAAAATTTTGGGATTATTTTGGAAATGAGAATTTTTGAGGGGTAATTTATTGCTGGTGATAAATGGATAGTTCTTATGTTTCTAGAAATGTATTTTCTTTAGCAAAGATATTTATTTCTAGGTAATAAAACAAAGCAAAAATCTCAAGCTAATTAGTGTGGAAATATCTTAAATTCAACTCTTCCTTTAAAATTTACCTTTCTTTAAAACTTAGCTGGAGTAGAATCTATGATTAATTCATCCTTGTTTTCACAAGCATTTATTCCAGTGCATGGCATATTATAAGCCCTCGAAAATATTTATAAATGAGTGAAAAGAATTGTATCTACAGTGAGAGTCTCTGGAATAATGAATATCTCATTTGGGGGATTTGAATAATTTATTGTGTTTGTGAGTGACATGGCATCATAAAGTAGGTCTTGAGTCTGCTCCTAATGGGCAAACATGTAGAAAAACCTGCAGAGCCATTCTGTACACACGGGGCCACTGGGAATACGGCAGAAAACTCTAGGGGACTCTAAAACAGGAAATCCATCATATAGGTTACGGGGTAATTCCAATAAGCAAACAAACAAAATACACATCCCATGTATATTGAGGTGGTTAGTGTATTTTCTAAAGCAAGGCTGGTGTCCCATTGGTCTAAGTTTTTTCTCTTGGTGGTTTCCTTTTCCATGTGACCAATGACTTCTAACATATCAAGCAATGATAGTCCTTCAGATGTGTGCAATTCACAGAGCATGATTATTATATAGGTTGCCACTATTAGGTTTTAAAATCATATAAAAGCATGGTAGCCCATCGCTGTTCCCAGAATGAATGACCATGTTCTGTTTCCATGAAGTGCACTGCTGCACTTCAAGATGTCCCATTACATGTGAGAGTGAAGTGGTCGCAAATGCTTAGTAACAGGCTGTTCTTCACTAAATTATTCCTTTCAATTTGATATTAGATATGATTTAATTTTCTGAAGCAAGTATATTGTATCTAGAGAAACAGAAAGAGTTGATGCCTCCGCAGACCTGAAAATAAAAGGTTTGAGGAAATAAAATGAAAAGAAAGGTCATTAGGAGAGCGGCAAGCTGTTGAGAGAACGGTGAGTCTCTCTGTCATGAAGATTTGAAATGCTGCAGCAAAGTTTTTTATTATAGCTCTCTTCATTCTGAAAGGTCATGGCAATAAGGGAGATGAAGGGTTATATTTTATGATCTCTAGTAACTTTAGATACTATAAACAAATAAATCCTAGGATAAGGAAATGTTTATTAGTCTTAGGAGACATAGCAATAATTTGGTTAATGTATTGACACAGCAGGTGGTTGAAATTGGAAGAACAAAAATCAGTCCTCAAAAAACATTGGTACCTTCCCAGAACACTGAAGGTATTCTTATTATCATAGTACATGGAATCTTTTTAAGAGTAAGAGGTTCTGTCTTTCAAATATACATGCCTACTCAACATAGGAAATAATCAAAGAGAGTGAACATACAATGCCTGGACACAGACGCAGAAATTTTGGGAGGTGAGAGAAGAAGACGGCAACATGGAAAGAGATCCTGGCATAAGGAAACTCTTACCATGCCTCTCCATTTCACTCACACTTTGACTTGAACTACCCTTTTTTAATTTTTGTTGAGACAGAGTCTCACTCTATTGTTTAGGTTAGAATGCTGTGGCATCAGCCAACCTCACAGCAGTCTTGAACTCCAGGGTTCAAGCTCTCAAGTAAGTAGCTGGGATTATGGGTATCTGTCACAACACCTGGCTAATTTTTCTAATTTTAGTAGGGATGGGGTCCTGTCCGTGCTCAGACTGGTCTCTCCTGAGCTATAGTGATCCTCCTGCCTCAGCCTTCTAGAGTGCTAGGATGAGCCACACACCTAGTCTTGAACTATCCTTTCTAATTCTACAAGAAATTATCCTTGAATTAGTAGAAGGATATATACTATCTTTGTTTTTCAGTAAAATTATTATGTGCATACAAATTCTGGTCTTTTTGAGATCTACCGTGGAGGTGTACCCCTCAGCATCTGTGGGAATCCTCAAGGATCACTGGAAAAGCTCTTGGTATGGGGGTATTCAATGAGGAAACATCTCTTTCTCTTCAAAAAATGGAAGCAAATAATTTAATTAAGTAAGTACCCAGAGAGAGCAACAGGGTTGTGACTATGCTGGAACTGGGAAACAAGATGGGGTAAGGAATTAATCCAGACCTGCCAAAGATCCAGATATTCCAAATTGCCCCAACACCTTGATATTCTCACACATGCTAATGTTTTAACTTTTATGCTGCCGTTGTATATGGGTCTGCTAGACAGTCTGTGGTAAGTGGAAATGTCCAACTTTAGGGACTATTTTAAGAAAGGAAAAATCTTATTTTTACTACTTGTTTCTAGATGGAAGGTATGATAGATTTATTTTGAATAAATCAGTAGTAGATGATGTCTGAGGCGACTGTTGGACTTGTGTATTCTTAGTGAAGCAGCTCTCTAGTCTTAATTGAAGAAAGTGCTCAAAAGTACTGTTTTCTATTTGTAGACTCAGACTTTAAGGCTTAAATGCACTGGATCCAGAAAACCAACACTGACATTTCTGTATTATGTCCATAGATATCAGACTCCAAGGGTAATCAATGAGGGGAAGGTAAAGAATGGGAGAACCTACTGGTTTTTGTACAAGAAATTATTTTGTGTATGTGATATTCATTTGATTGATTACAGAAGCTAAGGCCTCAATTCCTCCACTGTGAAACATGAGCAGGGGGTAGGTCAGTAGTTTTTGACCTTTGATATGCACTGGGATCACGTGGAGAGCTTGTTAAAATACAGATGGATTTCACTCCTTATTCTCTGACTCTGTAGGTTTGGGGATACCCAAGAATTTATATTTTTAATATGTTCCGAAGCTCTTCTAATGCTGCTAATATGAAGAGCACACTTTGAGAACTACTGGAATAGAAAATGTTTATAGTTTCTTTCACACTTGCACACTATGAAAATAATGAGGCAAAATAAAGTTCTGTAGTTTTCCTGTTGGAAAGAAAATTCTGTAAAAGTCATTTATCTGCCTGGAGGATATTTGTGTGCAGAGCATCTCTGAATGATGTTTAAGGCTGTCACCTAATGGCAGCTATTGTGTCTGTTTATATATGTCAGAGATGCATAAATTTGAATTGAACTTTAGAAGGTTTGTCTATGTGCAAGTTGTTTAGAAGAAATATTCACCTGAATGGAATTGTGGGGAAGTAATACTTGGATTTAAGCTCCTATTAAAGTACAAGCATTTTTTTTTTTGCAAGACAAAATAGTGTTATTGCTAATAATAATTACAGATTATATATCTGAATATAAATATTTAATCTGAATATTTTAAAAGTGTCATAAAAATGAACTCAATATTTTATCCAATGTTTCTATGAGATTGGCTAAGTAGTACATAATATGATACATGATTTTTTCATGGAAATACTTAGAATCTGAGATACTTGTTTTTGATAACATTGTAATCAACAGTATAAGGGAGGTCTCATCTTGCTGCCTGTTACCTCCTGTCGGTCTTTCTAATTTATCAAAGAAATATATGCCTTGGATGGCCCATATTTGAGAAACTTTTATTTTGTTGCTTTAATAATATAATACTTATGCAACAATTTTTATGATATATGAACTATAGATGATTAGTTTTATTTTCTAACTTATCTGGGAACTTCTAGTGTAACTTTGCAAGTTTTGACTCAAGGCAGACGTAAGGTCTCACCTCAGTTTCTTCCTTATTATTAGTTGTGGCTCTCTCTCTGTTCATCAATTTTATTACCTGGGAAATGGGACTTGTGATGGTCTACCTCATAAAATTTCTGTGACAATTGAATGAGATAATACCAATCATATCTGGCACATAAAATGAGCTCATTGCATGTCAGCAGTGCAAATATTAATTTTCCCCATTTGAAGCACTTTGCTTTCTCCTTTATAAGCCCCATTAAATCATCATTTTAATGCTGATATAAGAAAAATGCAACATCATCAAAGCATCATTTCTTTCCTAACTCTGTATCCGAATTTGGGCCATAAGTCCAATCATTAGTTAGAAATAATTAGATGTCTTTCACCATTATATCAGACATTCCATTTTTCCTTTCTTCCTTCATCTATTTAGTTATAGATATCTCTCTTATTATCTTCCATTCACTGTGTCCTGATGACACAGACCTCAAGGAATTCACTTTCTAGTAGGAGAAATAAATAGAAAAACAAATAATTAAAATCCAGTTTATTAAGTACTATCATTGAACAATGTTTTGGGAGTCCAGAAGAAGAAATAATATATTCTGACTGAGGATCAAGAAATGCTTCAGGAAAAGTGGCATTTCTACAAAGATTTAGAAGGTGTTTTCCAGGTGAGCAAAGTAAGGCTGGGGAAAGAACATTATATGAATTAATAAATGCTTTAAAAGCTATTGAAGATGTAATGGAGTTTCTAGTGTTAAAAAACTGTGAGTCAGTGTGTGGGTAGGAAAAGGGATTGAAAGAGAAGTCAGACAGAGATGAAGCAATGTTAGACATTCAGTGACCAACACTTGAAGATGATCATATACCTGTCATGCAGAAAAAATGGCAGACTTCATCTTGAGGGTGGCAGATGAGCTGTCAAAGAATCTTAAGAAAGATAGTGACATAATTTGATGTGTGTTTTATAAAGATGTGCAGAAAAATACTGTCTAATCCATATGCTAAAAAAATGCAGTGTAGGTTGGTCCTTTGAAGCTTCTGTAGAGACAACATCCTGAGCAGAATTTTTTCCCCTAAAAATTAAATAAATCTTCTTTTCTTTATTGTAAAAGACAAAGCTCCTGAAATAGTGCAATTTCCCATTCAATTAGACATTACATATTGATTTTAGAAGCATAAAATGTGTTGAATATCTAATAGAAAAGTGTAAAATGTTAACTATTATGTTGAATGGTGTAAAATCCTTTTGTAAATGAAGTGGGATTTTTTTTTTAACAAAAAACCCAAGTTGATTTGCTGAATGTACTTATGGCCTACTAGAAATCATAATAGTCATTTATGACAGATTTTGTCCCTGTGGAAAAGATCATTATGTTGTAAAGAAAATATTACAATTTTGAGTAAAGAAAAATAAGGAACAGATGATCTCTTAAAAATGCAAATTCTATTTTTGTGTAAATATCCTTCCTTATAAAATAGTCAAAAAGAAAAGTATGAATTTGTCCATTAAAAGTGTGGTATCAGCAGAAATCTTTAACTAAATGAATGTTCAAGTTTCTGATAGGCATCTGAAACCTTTTACAAATATAAACTTCTCCAATTTTGAAAGACTTAAAAAAATACCTTAAAAGAAATTTGAGATATCAATTTTTGTTTTGTTAAAATAATTTTTATGAGATTATCATTAAAAAATTAAAATTACATACATACCCCCATTACAAAATTATTGTTAACAAATCTGTGAAAAATAATTTTTTTCCAAAAGTTTTCTTCTGTGGATGACAAATGAAAATCAAATATAAGTAATTTTTTTCTTGCCTGTTCTCTGAAACCGTTGGGAGTAAAAACTTCTTGGTGGTATTTAGAAAGTGTTGTTTCAAAAACCTTTGCCTCTTTTTTCTCCCCTGAGTTGTGTTCAGTCAATTTCTTTTTTAATTTTTCTCACACAAAAATTTCAGAGGCTCTTAGGTTTATGTGAACTTGAGAAGGCAATGCTATGTCATTTGTATATAATAGAGTTGCACGTACTAGTGACAATCTGCCGTATTTTCTTTCTTTACTGGAAATTACTTTCAATGTCTTCTGCAAGTTGAGGCAAATTGGAGCCCTGAATATTTTAGAATGACTTTAGAGGCAAAAAAGGAGAGAAGATTCCATTAGATTTTTTGATCATATCTTTAGACACCTCCAATTTTATAGTCTAATGCAAAACATCGTGGTTCTGAATTTCTTTATTTATAAAATATTGGGGCTATCTATAGTGAAATATAGTGCTCATCTAATTATGATGAGCAAACCAGTGTTAACAAAATCTGTTGATTTTGTTTTTATGCCATAGAACTGTTTAATAATTAGCTATTTTCACCTAAGTAAGCTAGTGTGTTCTCAGAACTGTTTTAGTTATAACTTATAAGAAGCTCAGTAATGTCTGGCATTTAAAAATGCATTTTAAAGCCCTAGGTCTATAGAATCACAGACTGCTACATGTACGTATCAAACAAGAAAAACTCCAGGGAGGTGGTGAGGGTGGATTGTGGAGTCACAAGGCAAACATTCAAGGCCATTTTGCCAGGTATTAGAGGATGATTTTGGGCCTGTCTCCAACTTTTCTGCTATCCTCTTTATGCATCTTTAAAATCGAAATTATAGAAGCTAAGTCCATAGAGTTATTTCTGAGAATAAAATAGGCTATTTCTGTGAAATTGCTGTATAAACTCTATAGCCTATATAAATGTAAGATGTTATTATAATTATTACTTTATTATTATTGCTACTTTCTCTTTTCTTTAAGCAGTTATCACTGAGGTTATAAATGTTTGTATAGTCTATTCATTCAGCCCTTCTGGTTCAGAAACTTTAGAGTTATTCTTAACAGAATCATTAGCTCTTGCTTGTAAAATGTCCAGACTAAGGAATCAGGGAATCGAGAACATTATCTTAGGATTTGATATAAGTACATATTAGTTTTTTTATTGCTTTCAACAAAGTCTATATTAGTTATTTATTGTTGCATTAAAAATTAACCAAAACTTAGCAACTTAACATAATAAACATTTAGTATCTTACAGTTTATGTGGATAAGAAATGTGGGAGAAATATAGCTGAGTGCCTCTGGTTCCAGGTCTTCATGAGGTTACCTTCAAGTTGTCAGTGGGGTCTGTGGTCTCAACCCGAATTAAAGGGAGATAATCTACTTCCAAGCTCACTTACCCAGTTATTGGCAGGCTTCAGTAATTCAACATGAGGGCCCTCTACAGGCAATTTTTCATCCCACAGGGTGAATGATAAGAGAAAGACAAAGTGTGAGCTTGAGTGAGAATCACTCTTAGATGGAAGCCACAGTTATTTCATAATCTAATTTCAGCAGTGACAGTATATTATGTTTACCATAGTCTGTTTATTAGAAAAAGTCAACAGGTCCAGGTCAAGGTGATTACAAGGGCATAAATGCCAAAAAACAGATATCACTGGAGACTATTTTATCAGTTGCCTACCACGGTCTATCCTCTGGCTAGAACATAATAATACATTCACTCTCTTCAAAGATCTTGTCTCATCCTGTCATGGAACTGACTTAAAGTCCAAAATCTTGTATCTAAACACAGGCTAGGAATAAATGAAGCTCCTTGTTGTAGATCCTTCAGTACAGATTACCAAGTACTGTTTCTTCGGCTCTATAGGTATGCAAAACAAAACCCACAAGTTATCTTCCAACCTTACCCCAACATACAATGGTAGGGCAGGCATACTATATTGACTATAAACATTCTAGCTCATAAAGAACCCAATGGCCACCTCTAAGGAGTCCATAACAATTATGAAATCCAGCAAGGCAAATACTCTATTAGCTCTCAAAGAATGGAGATAATTCCCTATGGCTCTACTTTCTGGGCTCTCGTTTCCCCCTCCTGAGTCATAATTTTATTTTTTACTGAAGGAATCACTTGTGTGTGTAGCTGGGCAGCTCTCCCAGCCTGATTCCTGCTGGTAAGATTCTGGGGGTCCAATGGCTTCTCCTAATTCCATACTGTGACTGTTTTCTTCAGGCCAAGCTGACAGTGTTGCTGCAAATATAACTCTTTTGAGAACTCTGTAGGACTCTTACATACTTGCTTAGGGTTCATGTCATTAGACAAAGCTACATCACAACTTTTATCAGGAAGATAACACATATCCACCTTGGACCCCTGCTGGACGGCTAAAAAATGGAGCCCTTTTCAGAAAGGGCATAGAAATCCTGCTGTTTGATTCAGTGGTGCTGCATGGCAGATATGTAATCTATTTTAATTTTATTTATATAAAATTCCAAATGGTCACAACTCAGTTATATTATTTAGAGGTTCCCACTTAAATGTTATAACTTTACAGAAAACAAAGGAGCAATTTACAAAATATTAGAATAGTAACTACTCCTGGGAAGAGAGAAAGGGATGTGGCGAGAACCATAAGAAGGGATTCAAAGTTTCTTTTGATCTTTCATATGTTATGCTGGATGGAGCATAGATGGATGTTTGCTTTATACTTTTAAAAAAAGATTTAAATAAATGTATAGATACACATGTATAAAATAATCCTTTATCCATGTGATTTACATGAAAAAGCAAAAAAGAAAAACAGTATAGTCACTAAAATGCATTTGAGGAGGGGTTTCTGAAACCCAGGGAAGGCATAGGAGTATTGTGCCTTTGAAGTTTAGGGTAGAAAGAATTCTAGGGGGTAATGTAATGCCACTAAAAATTTGAATTACACACAAGTATTAGGTAATTGAACTGAGTTAATAGGTTTTGTCTTTTGGCATGTTGTGTTAGCTATTTAATAATATAGAAAAATATTATTTTTCAAAGAAAAATGTTCCAGGAAAATAACATCAAACATAAAAAATATTTCCATTTGTCATATCCAAAGCAATATTTTTCTCATCCTATACATTTATTTGGTTCATTTCTGCTTACAAAATCAAAGGGGGAAAAGACAAGGAAAAGAAATCATCAGAAAGAGTCAAACTTATTTTATTGCAGACTTTTGAGAAAATACCCTTCTCAAAGGGCAGTTACTGTGAATTGTTGAAGTCCTCCTGATTTGATAAAAGCGAGAGGGAGAGAGGCTTGCTGTTTTCTCTGTTCAAATAGGGAACTTAGTTAGGTGGGAATGTTTATGAAGATGGAAGATGACAAACACTCAAAGTTATGTTCTTAAAACATAATTTTGGTTGTGATACTCTTTTGATTAAAAGTCTTCAGTCCTGCAGTGACTTCTAATTTTCTCAGGACAAAAGACACATAAAGTCCTTTGTGATGTGACACCTGCTTTTCTCTTCAGCTCTACACTTTGTCATTCCCTCCTCAGCCCCATACACTCAGACTCTAAAAGCCACCAGCTCATAGTTTTTCAGAAATCTATGCCATTTGTTTATGCTCATGGAAACGTTTTTCTGTCTGACTAGAAGAACCTTCTCTGGCTAACTCTTGGTTACCCTGTAGGCATGGAAGAGATTAAATATGAGAGAAAATATTCTTTTCTTTCCCCAAGATTTGAAGTTAGTTAGGTGTTGTTTCTGATGAAATTGTGTTGAACTTGCTTCCTAAGTTACCTGTTTCCTAAACTTGACTTTTATGTTCCTTGGAAGGGAGGGGCAGTGTCTTCTTTAGTTTTATCTTTATGATTTTTCAGTATCTTCTACTTGGTAAGCACCTCATAAATGTTTGTTGGCAGAACAGGTGCATTTGGTGGATGAATGGGAGAGTTTCAAGACTCCAGTTTTAAAGTTACAGAACAATGGGCAGGCAGTATGATGGAGTTGTTAAGCATATGGGCTTAGAACCTAACTGCCAGGGAAGAAATACTTTTCTCCCACTAAATCAGCTATGGATTCTTGGGCAAGTTATGCAATTGTTGTCTCAATTCTCTCATTGTTAAAGGAAATAGTAAAAATGCCAGCTCCATTGGGGTGTTAGAATGATTAAATGAAGCAAAATATGTTAAGTGATCCAGGCAGTTCTAGTACCTGCTAAGTAACTCAGTACACTTACTGTTTCCCAGGTAGTAGACCATTGGACTCAATTAAGACTAATGAGGACCAACAAACAGAGGCTCCAAGAAAAATGAAGGTGCATCCTCACATGTGCATCCTTGACACTCTCATTTTCCCTCTTCATGATACTGAAAACACTGTATTGAAATTTTGTGGTCGCCAGTGTGTATCTCCATTTTATCCTAAAGTTCCGA
Source organism: Arctocebus calabarensis (assembly GCA_963573935.1). Classification (NCBI taxonomy): domain Eukaryota; kingdom Metazoa; phylum Chordata; class Mammalia; order Primates; family Lorisidae; genus Arctocebus; species Arctocebus calabarensis. Next base: position 39,077 of record CAUYON010076220.1, read on the forward strand.
GACAGCAAGCCCACATCCCTCTTGAGCACTGCTGTCTCCAATGCCAGTGCACAGACATTTCTCAACAAATATTTGCTGAATGATTATCAAGCACAACCTGGTGAAGTCATTTGATACTTTAACGGCCTGACTCTAACAACCTTGATGGTAAGTAATTGAGAGCCTTAAAAATTATAAACCCAGCTGAAAACTTAGGCATTTATGACAACCATCTCCCGTAATAGCAATTAATTGTACTTTGGAATTCTCTCCCCTTGACATCAAGTTTAAATGTGCTCATTACCTAAGTGAGTGACAAAGGGTAGAACAAGGTAGGGATGGGACTATGAGAGGTAAAGTCAAGGACAGCATAGGGGCGGAGAACTGAACTCAGGAAGAAAGACCCATTTTATACAGGAATGACAATGGTATTGACTAGAGGGTACCCTAAAAGCATCAGCGCATATGCTTGTAACCCCCACAGTCTCATATTTCATTACACAAGTCAGAAGAAAGTAAAATATGAGAAAAAAGATTAGTGGGTTTAGGGAGATAAGGCAGTGAATTAATGGCTCACTGTTTGGAGAGTATCATATATAATACCTCAGGACACAAATTTTTTGATGCATGATATCTTCAGGGAATTTTCAGACTAAATAAAAGTTTTCCAATTAGTTTCCTACAGATAATGTCACTTTCCCTCATAAGAAACATTGTGGTCTATTTCATTTTTCACATGTAGTTTTGCTGCACATTTAGACAAAGGTGAGCGAACCCAACTTCACTCTCAGGATACATATTTTAAAATGGTGTACTGGTTCTTAGACAGCTAGCTTCTACCAGCCAGCCCTCAAGGTGAATAAGAAACACCTTGTTGGCTCTTTGGAACACTAACTCTTTCAGGACATTACATTTCATCTCCAGGACACTAATTGGCAGTTTGGGAGCCTGCACCAGTAATGTATCTCCTAGAAGAGTTGTTACCTCACACCTACGGGGGTAGTTTACTTTCCTAGTGATAAAAAATAGCAGAGTTTGAAGAAATTTTGAACAAATATATAGACCTTGGCAAGTGGAACACAGATCTGCATATTACATTTAGCACCAATCCCAGAGGCAGCCCCTGCAATGGTGAGATCATCTGAGACTGACTCCCTTCCACTGTGTGACCAGGAAGGTAATTGCAGGCAATGCTGCAGGGCAGCCAGCAAGTCTTGATAAGACACTGTCTCGTTAGGTGAGCAGGCTTTGCGATATTGTCTGTCTTGTCAACAGATAGTGTGTTTATTTGAGAGAAACACTCACGTTTCCAGAGGATTTCGTTCAACCCATTTCTAAAATGCACCAATCTATTTAATTTCAATGTTTCTTGCCAGAATGATTATATATCACATAATAAGATTCAGCCTCAGGTATTCTCCCTAAAGTTCTAATGCTGTATCTTAAATTTATTATTACAATTATTATTATTATCATTATTATTATTTTACTTAGGGAAGCACTGTAGTATGATGGCTAAGAATTTGTTTCTGAAACTAGATGTTCAGATTCTGCTTACTAACTTGTGGCTTGGTAAAGTTTACATCACTTCTCTAAGACTATCCACTATTCTCCTCTTGAACACGGGATAATAGTGACTTAGCTCAGCTGTTGACCATGAGGAATGAATAAGATAATACTTGCCAAGTTCTTGGTATGTTCACACCACATGGTTGTAAATCCTAGATTGTTACCTCTTGCCATCATTACTATTACACACATGTAGGGTGTAGTTGAAGTTCGGGGTTGAAGTTTGCATCATGATATGAAACTTTCATTAAAAAATTAATAACATAAGGAAAATTCTAAGGGAAGAGTATGTTAATAAACTTAGAAGACTACATAAAATATGTAATTCTTTTATAAATATTCTAATGTAAACATAAAATATTTATTTAAGAACTATACTTGTTTTTAAACAAGAATGTACTTTAAAAAGTAGAAGACAATTGAAAGTATCTATGGATCTTAACTGTTCACTGATTTAAACTTTTAACTCAGTACATATGAGCAGTCTTCCCCGTGGCTTGTCATTCACCCATCTTTCTTTCATACTAATAATTCTAAGTCACAGAATTCTAAAGCAGGGGTAAGAATTGACCTGGTTGTTGCTTGATAAAATTTAAACCCTTAACTCTGTCAGTTCCTAGCTGTGTTCCCTGAGCAAATGTTTGATCTCTTTCAACCCTGTTTGTTTCTTTTCAAAACAGAGATAACAATACCTTATAGTATTGAGAAGAAAATAATTAGATCCAGCTGGCTTGACATAAAGCCATTAGGAGCTCTTTTAATATAAAGCAAGTTACTCTCCTGAAATCCAGATTGCTCCGTGTGGTGAAGATTAAGTCCCCTGAAACTCTGTCCAAGGTCACAAGACTGGTTTCAGCAAAATCCTAGGTCTGTTACACCAGAACTAATCAAATATGCTCTGATAAACATGTTCTTTATGAGATACTATGTGGAAAAGCATTGCATGGGTAAATATGCTCAGAAATGCTGTACATTATAGCTCCCTCCATCTCTTTATAGATTCACAGTGCTCACTAATTTATTAAGGATCAAGAATTCCTTCAGTAGAGAAAGCTATTTTACCTTGCATAATGCAGCATTCCTCGAACATGTTTGATGTTGGCACCCACTGACATTCCTCAGACGGTGTGTGCTAGAGAGAGGTGATGGTTTCTAGTTGAGGTTGTGGATGATTATTGTGTATCAGTTCATGACATTTTCTCTAGCAGAGTTCAAACGCCCACACAAACACACCTAAAGAGTTCACCTATGAACCTGGTTTAGTAAAGGATTTAGTGACTGCAGGGACAGTCACTGAGACAAAGGACATGAACAGAGAAGCATGAGTAAGGAGAAGATAACATCTGTTTTAGACTTTTCAAGTTTTTGTATCTCTGAGAGAGCTGAATAAGAATGTATGACTGGAAATTGGGTACACAGGGGTAACTCCCAAGAGACATTTTATGGAATGCAAATGAGGTTATATGCCGCATAATGATGTTTCAATCAATGACAAACTGAATAGACAATGGTGGTTCCATATGATTATAGAGGAGCCGAAAAATTCCTATCACCTAGCAGCATAGCAGCATTACAGCTATCCAAGTCTCATAGCAATGGGCCATACCAGGTAGCCTAGGTGTATAGTATGAGTAGGCTATCCCCATCTAGGTTTGTGCAAATATACACCATGATGTTCTAATAATGACCAATAGGTCTAATGATGCCTCTGTCAGAACGTAGCCCCATCCTCAGGCCATATATGACTGCATGCTGGTTTTCATTAACTGATACATTTAATCAACAAATTTGGATATCAAAGCTTAGCGAGGAGAATGGAATATTGGCAGTTGATGTAATTGTACAGTGGGAGTATTTTATATTAAAAAGAGAACAGGACCACCTCATACACACAGACAAATGCACTAGAGTCACTAACATGATTCCACACAGCATTGGAAAAGACACAGAAAAGGCATGCCAATCTACTTATCCTCTGCATAATGTCTTAGTAAGAAAAGTAAAAATGCTGAAGAAAATTGGGAAAACTCATGGAGTTCATGGTGAAGGTAGTAGTTCTGGAAAAGCTACCGAGGACAAGACATGTGCTAAAGTAGAACGAGCTGATGGCTATGAACCAACATTCCAAAAATCTGTCTAAAATTCAGGCTTTTAACAATGACAAATAAATAATCCTATTTGTGAAAAGAAAAAAAACAGCAGTCAAAGGAAGAGAAAGTATTAATGGACAAATTTTTAATGGATGGTTCTGATCTTTTTCACAATATTGTTATTGATTACTCTATTACTATTTTTTATCTTTTTATTTTTCACCTTTTAAAGTTTTACTGAATCCAAAGGTGATCGTATAAGATGTACTCATTGTTGGTAACAGAAATTTTACTGGATTTGACTTGCTCTTACCACCACCATTGTACCAAGCCCACTAAGTTTGCCACTTTATAGAAATCCATAATTCAGAAACATTAATGAAATACTTTCAAATCTGTAAATAGTGACACCTTAGTATAATTTGATCTTTTTAAAATTAAATCATAGCTATGTACATTAATGCAATCATGAGGTACAATGTGCTGGTTTTATATACAATTTGAAATATTTTCATCAAACCGCCTTCATGGCATTTTCTTAGTTATTGTGTTAAGACATTTATATTCTACATTTAGT
>CAUYON010076222.1:0-17509 GCA_963573935.1 Arctocebus calabarensis
AATGGGTTTTACTCTGTCTGTGAGTTCCAGCCCTTTGTCTCAGCTTTCATCCCCTGAGGGCCAGGTTAAGCAAAGCAGCCCCTCTGCGAGTATTCTCCCACAACAATTCCACAACACTTGGAAAGGAAAATGAAACCTTCCTACAACCACACACCCAGTGTACAATGTTGGAAAGTCCTCGGGTGATTGGCCCAGTTAAAGAGGTACCCGATCAATTGTCCCAGCCAGTATCAACCTCAAATCAAAGAGTTGAAAAGTCTCTGGCGACTAGACAGCTGAAGTCTGCTGGCAGCTTTAGTATAACTCACTCCAGTGTTCTGTGGGCTCAGGAGGCCCCCCCACGCCAGTAAATTAGCCTGGGAAGGTTGATGCCTCTTTCCCTGCCTTGCCCCTCTGTCGCACCCAGTCTCTGGTAACCCTGCAGGGCTGTGGTCCAGTTCCCTCCAATGAACAGATGCTCTAGGGGTTTGCACCTGCCTAGGTCACACTGGGCTCTGTGGCTCCTCAGCCAGTCCACCAGTTGTGTCAGTGTTGGCAGGGGGGGAGGTGAGGCGTAACAACCTGGGTACTTGATGGGGGCTGGGGTGATTCACTCAGTTCCAGCCCTGTCTCTGATTGATGTAAAGTAGATGAAAAAGCTGATAGAACAGAACAAGTTCGCAGAATGTCTGCCCTGTGAAGGAGACGCTGGGCTGCTAATAGTCCTGACTTAATCTGCAAGCTTCAGCCCTTTGTCTCTGCTGTCATTTCCTGAGGGCCAGGTGTGGCTGAAATTTAGCAAAGCCAGCTGGCCAGCCACTTTTCGGCTTACTCTCTCACCGCTTCCAAGCCGGGAGAACAGCACAGACCAGCGGCAACCCACACCCTGTCCACACCCCTCGAGAAAGTGTTCAAGAATCTGGACTCTGTAGGGGAGAGACCTCCAAACCTCAGGGTGAGAGTGGAGGGGAGTGCCGGGAGTTCCAATCTGCAGATAGAGAATATATACAGTTTTATACAGCTTTATGCCTGGCAGGAGAGTGCCGCAGCATGGGGGCAGGAGGTCTGGTTTTTAGAGTGTCTCTCCTGTGGGGTAGAGTGGGAGGACATGTGAACTCTGCTCGCTTGTTTGTATGGAGGTATGGTGTATACTGTGAGCTGTTCTCTTGGGGGAGGGGACTCCCGTCCACTTGGTGATGTGCTCTGTACCTTTTATTTGTATCCTTGGGGTCGCAGGTCATTCCAGTAGCGTTTATGTGCATTCCTTGACCTTGTCTCTTGGCTCAGCTCCAAATTGTTGGCTTTCTCGCTAAATTTCTGTCCTTTAACTCTCCTTCTGGACAGGAGCATCTGCAGAAAGCTGGCTACAGACTGCCATCTTGGCTCCTCCCCAGCTACAAATGTCTTAACACAACAATTAAGTACATGAGATGAAGATTATGTTAACCAGTTTGATGTAAGCATTCCAAATTTATATAAAATCAGCACATTGTACCCCATAAATATATTAATGTCCATAGCTAAGATTTAATTTAAAAAATTTAAAAAATAAACTTATTTTCACCTACAAAAAAACCCATTTATTTTAACATCATCCCTAATTAGACTATTAGTGGGTTATTCTACCACAAAAAGTGACCCTGACCTTGCATCTTCCCTTAGATTGTGGTGATAACTCATACCATATGCTGTATGTGTTCCTGTTTTGAATTATCAGTAATGGTATGTCAAGTGTTGTTTTTAATGACCTGATATCCTGATCTGCGAAAATTCCCAGCAAAGGTCTTTTTATCCTCATAGACTAAACATGAGCAATTCTGTGCTCTGCCCACATGGGGTGCTTTGCCAGTAGCTTCCCTTGCTGGCACATCCAGGTCTCTTTTCCCACTTCTGATGCTGACCCGGTCTCATCACCACCTTCTCTCCTCCAGTCCTTACTGGCCTTTTCCCTTCACCAAAAATCCCACAGCACTGTGACCTGGAATGACACCCTACCTCAGACTGCTCACTGACCAGTCACTTTGTGTCTTGTCCCCTAAAAAAGGCTACAAAATTGCGACAAAGGGCTGCAGGTCCCATCCTGTTCCTCTGTTTGCAGCATCTCTATGTCACTGCACAAATAATCACTTGTTGAATTGAAACAACCAGCAACCTGCTAAAAGAAAATCATAGGTACTACATATATTTAAAACATTGCCTAAAGTTTTGTGAACAATTATTAAACTGTTATTCTATAGTAAGAGCTGTGAAAGATTTGTATAGTAGGTAAAGTTCTTCACCCTAGATTACATCTTAATAAACTATTTTCTCTGTAAGGGTACAGAGAAGCCAGTGGAATTTAAGGTAGGTTTACTGAAATATACAATCAGATGGTTCACTGATGTACCATTCCAGGTTAAGTGCAGCAAAAGCTGCATACTTCTCCCATGTAAGCAGATGTGGGGAAGGCACATCCTGCGTGCTCATCCAGATAGAATGATGCTGGGCACATATTAAAATATGCTTTCATTGTCATTGTCATCACTATCGCAAACATAACAAGAACATTAGGACATAAGCTGGTTATTTGTTGTCATTTGACAGCAAGAATAGTTGAGCTTGGATTTTGGATTCACAAGAAGAAAAAGTCTGAATAATTAGACTTCTCGTTTGCTATGAGAAATTCTCTTTACACATTCTTTTCCCATGTTTCACTTGTGCTGAAATAAAAAGGATTTACCTCTAAATTTTTCCTTTGTTTCCTAGTCTTTCTTTCAGAAGCAATTTTCTTTTTGTAGAAACACTGTGTAATGTAACCTAATATATCTTCAATACAAACCCCAGGACTTAATAGGACTTTCTGATTGAAAAGTTCGTTCTTTTCTCCCTGTTACTCTATAAAGTGTTCCTATTTCTTGAACCATTTCTAAGACAGCTATCTTGTTAATATTTAGGTATTTTGGCTCAAAGTCACTATGCATACTAATACATGAGTAAAAGAAACACATTTTTCCTTGTTTTCCTTGTTCTGGGTATCAGAAACCAGCATAAGAATTTTATATTCTATTTCAGAGAAAAACTATTTGGCTTTTTTCTCTGTGTAGGAGTGTCTCTAGGGAAAATATTAGCATCATTCTTTGAGCATTGGAGTCACTGTTCCTATAAGGAACAGTGGGCTATGGGCTAGAAGTGCCCTCTAATGTCTATGTGCTAGAAACTTAATCTCCAGTGCCATAGTGTCAGGAGGTGGCCCAGCTGGGGGGGGGGGGGTTAGGTCGTTAGGACACTGCCCTCCTGATGGACCAATGTCATTATTGTGGCAGTGGACTAGTTATTGCCAGAGTGGGTTGTTATAAAAGCTAGTTTTCCGCTCTCTTGTTCTCTCTCTCCCTCTCTTACCTTCTACTTTCCACAATGGGCTGAGGGTAGCACATTGATACTGGACTTCCCAGCCTCTAGGACTGTAAGAAGTACATTGTTTTCTTTATAGATTACCCAGTCTGTGGTTTTCTGTCACACACTAAGATAGGAGATGTCTTATTTTTAAAAAAAGAAACAGATACAGTAACATAACAAAAGGTGGGAACCCCCATTGAGTCACCCTCACACTATTGCCCAAAGGTGAGTCAGCAAACTGGTGACCCAGGAGGGCCAGTGGGCAGTCTTGAGTCCCAGTCCAAAGGCCTGAGACCTGGGAAGGCCATCAGCACAGTTCCTGTTTGAAGGTCACCACGTTTGGGGTCCCCAAAGAACTGCTGTTTCAGTTTAAGTCCAAAGGCAGGAAAAAAGCCAATGTCCCAGTTCAAAGGCAGCTAGACAGGAGGGATTCTCTCTTATTTATAGGAGAAACAGTCTTGTTGTTCTACTAAGACCAGGGAACCAATCTGCTGTGCTCACTCTACCAATTTAAGTGTCGGTTTCCTTTAAAAGACCCTCACAGAAACATACAGAATGTTTGACAAATGATGCAGCCAGACCACAGCCAGGGCTGAGTCCACAAGGATGGAACTTCAGGGTTGAACCAGATGGCCACAGTCAGACTGCCTTGGGCCAGGGGGCCCAGGCCTTTATACTCCCACCTTTACCAGACATTGAGCTTGGGTCATCTAGAGAAGGTTGTGACTTCCAGCTCTGCAGCTGGACTGTCCCCAAGGAGCTGGACACTGGCTCTCCACTGGCAGCATCCTGTCTGCTGAGACTTGTAGTTTTTAAGGTCTGCAAGGTCCACCACAGGCAAATGGTTTAAAGGCTGTGCTTCTCCTTTGATTATCAAAATTCTCTTTTTGAATGTTAAAAAAGAGAAACTAAACATTTATAATTTCTTTCCCTTTTTATTCATGCCATAATTAAATTCTTTTCAAGGCAATATGAACTTCTCTTAATGACTGGGGGAAAGTTTATATAAGAATGTGCCTAAAAAAGTAAAAATTGACCAAGATCAGTATTCAAAAATTGTACAGAGATATGTTCTTTTTTAGAATCAAAATGATTTGATTTAATTTAAGTCCAAGTTCTTTCTATTATTTTGTGTGCTTCTTGTGTTGCTATTCTGAAGCCCATACTTGGCCTACTTTCAGCCTGAACTATGGAGGAGAACGTGTTTTTGTGTTTACCCTATAGTCTGTGACAGAACTGAACTTCATGGTAAATCATCTCCATCCTAAATATATATCTAATCTCCCCAAATAAGTACTTCAAATCTTCATTTTAAAACTATGGACTAACCCAGTTGAATTACATTTTAATATTTTCCATCCCTGCTAAATTCTTTGCATCTAATAGCAGAGCACAAACTCCAACTCAGCTGAAATATGAACTACCATTTGTTATTATCAGTGCTGTGTTTCATCATTACCAGCCTCATATTTCAAGAGGACAGCTGGTTCTTCCAAGGTCAATGACAGTTTTACATAAAAAACCCAAATGAAGGGGCAGCACCTGTGACTCAAGGGAGTAGGGTGCTGGCCCCATATACCAGCGGTGGCAGGTTCAAACCTGGCCCTGGCCAAAAGAAACTGCAAAAAACAAACAAACAAAACCAAATGAAATGACTGTAGAGATCAAACATTTCGGACAATCACATAGAGAAAGATTCTCATATGCTAGCTCATCCATTCCAGAAATTGGGTTTTTATTTTTGTTATCTGTGATGAAGGGATGGGGAGACATTGAAAAGGAGAATTTGATAAAAGCCATTATATCAAGACGAAACTATACCTTCAAAAGTTAATAAAACATTCGATTGGAGAAGTTGAGGAGAAATACACACAGTAATTGCTACTGCTGAATGTCCATTCCCTGTTGGTGAATTTGCTTTGAGAAGGCTCGATACTAATGCAGAACTATTTAATTATACAGCAGGACAGTAATGATCTCACAGACAGATGAAAACAAATCAGAATCGAACAAATCAGTGGTACCAAGGAATAGAAATAGACATGCTATGCCAGGCTTTCAATGACCTTGGTGAATGTTATTTGCACTAATGGAAGAGGGAGGGTACCAGGCGTTCAAAGATCTTTGATTTTCATTTCTTTGATTTTCACTAAATAAGAATCAAATTTTGACTGAGGTGTCTTATTTCTTCTTGCTTTAGGGGAATAGTGGCGTTATTATAAGAAATTATCCAAACCCAGGATATTCAGCCTGGATGATGCCAGCAATCTATTGACTGTGACCCTGGCCATGAGCAAAGCAGAGCAGTGCAGGAGTATTCTCCATTGTTGCAGCTTTCCGTGCTATCCACCTCACACATTTGCCTTCATTTTGAAGTCATAGTTAAAGCTATTTGGAGAGTGTTGTGGCGAGAAAGAAGAGACTTCAGCTAGAAAGATGGAGAACATTGCCAGGACCCAAGAAAAGTATGTACTAAGCGAAGTTCAATGTCAAGCTCTCAGACTTTATTTATTGAATATTGTCTTGCCTCAATAATATCTGCTGTCTCCCTTCAGGTTTCATCAGTATTTGTGCTCATTCTTTGAGTCCCTCTCCCTTTTATTACCAAACAATATGTTCCGCTTTGCCAGGAAATTGGAGGGACCCACATATACAAAAGTTTATTTTGTTTATGAAAGCAACATTTTATTCAAAATATTGAATAAAGGTGTAGAGAACAGAGAATCACCATCCCCAAGCCCAGCCCTGTTACTGTGGATTATAGATGCTCTGTTACTGACTTTATGACTCCCCAAGTCATCACAGTAGGATCTCTGAGCTCATAGCTGAAGTCTGGAGTTCTAGTTATGATGTACCTGTGGGCATCAGACAGGCCCTCTGCAATGGACTCAATGCTTGTGTCTCCACACCCCGAAATTCATATGTAGAAGTCCCAAACCCCAGGGATGGTATTAGGATGTGGGGCTCTGGGGGAGTGATCAGGATGTGAGGGTGGAGTACTCCCTGATTCATGAGGGTTATCAGTGCCCCCATGAAAAAGAGCCCAGAGAGACCAAAGAGCACAGTGAAAGGCAGCAACTAAGAAGAGGATCACCACTAGATACTTGCTTTGGACTTTCAGCCTCCAGAACTATGAGAAATAAATCTCTGTTGTTTATAGCCGCCCAGTTGATAGCATTTTATTACAGTAGCTCAAACAGTCTAAGACATTCTGCCACCTCTTCCCAATTTCTTCTCCACTGCTTCTTCTCATGCCATCATTTCAGATTATCTCAGCACAAACTTGAATGCCTACTTCCGCAGGTGACTCAATGTCAGCACAGCGTGGACACCACACACTGGCAGCATCGAGACAGATGTTTATTAGCTGAAGAGCCAGGAGCTTTAAGACAGGATCTTTTGCTTTCTGTAGCCCATGCTCATCATTCTACACTGCTGGTGGCAATACCAAAAATCAGCTCTTACCTGTCTCTTTCCATATAGTCTCAGGAAGAGAGTGTAAGATGAGGAATTTAAAATTAAATGTAAATTCCATATAGTATTACCTCTGTAAGACATCTTTGTATTGTAAAAGTAAAGACTTTTTTCTTTTCTTTCTTTGTTTCTTTTTTCTTTTCTTTTCTTTTTTTTTTTTGAGACAGAGTCTTACTCTGTTGTCCTGAGTAGAGTGTCCTGGAGTCGTAGCTTATAGCAACCTTAAACTCCTGGGCTCAAGTGATTCTCCTGCCTCAGCTTCCCGAGTAGCTGGGACTACAGGCACCTGCCACAGCACCCGGATGGTTTTTCTATTTTTAGTAAAGTTGGGGTCTAACTCTTACTCAGGCTGGTCTTGAACTCCTGAGCTCAAGTAATCTACCCACCTCAGCCTCCCAGAGTGCTGGGATTATAGGTGTGAGTCATTGTGCCTGGCAAAACTTTGTCTCTTCTAAAAAAACTTTGTACAACTACAGGCAGGAGAGTAGAATGTGTCTGTTCATTGCACGTTCAACAGAGTGAGAAGGGTGCGAAAGAGGTACAGTTGGAATATCTTCCTCACACCTGTGCAAACCTCAGGTATGGCCCAGCCTCTCCTGGACTTGGAGCATTTGCCAGTGAATGACTGACAGTGCACACATGCTCACAGATGACAGACAAGCTGTGCCTTTGTTGTTTTTCTCCTAGGCACTGCCTCTAGGCAGACAAGTGAAGACTCTAAGGGCATTGCAGGTAGGGGCTGTCCACACAGGGGTAGATACTAAGGCCCGATCTCCTGTCCCTGAATCTTGCCAATGAGGCAGCTCACAAAGTGACAGTGGTCAGTTTGACTCTGTCTGTTTTAGGAAGAGAATTAGGTGAGGAAATTAGCCATAGTTTATCATCTTAATGGCCAAATTTCTTCAATCAAGCATAAAAATATCCTAAGTAACTCCAACTAAGAGGTTTAGGTTTCAAGTAACAGATAACCTAACCCAAATAAACATAAACAAGAAAGAAATTTATAGCTGTAGTTCACCAAAAAAGGACCTTACTGACTCTCAGGGGAAATATGTGGCTTCAGATGAGATTAGAGCATGTCGTGAGGTCATGTCTTCTTCTCAGCCATGTGTGTCATTTCTTACACTCCTGCTCTAGGGGGAAGCTGTCAGCCACTTCAAGTTTTAAGGGCCAACCAAGTCCAGCAGGAAAGAGCTCATGTTCACTCAGCAGCAGCAGCTAAACTTCGCAGACTGAATCTCATCAAATCTAACCAGATGCTTGATTTTCCAAGCCTGAAACTGACATACCTTCATTGAGTGAGATATCCAGTCAACTGGGTTCAGAACATGTGGGCTGAGATTGGAAAAGAGAGAAGTTCCCACAACACCAAAGAGAGGGAGAATAGAGACTGCTGCCTTCTAAATAGCTGTTTCTTGGGGACACTGCACTGTTTCTGCCATGCTCTTCCCCTTCCCAGTATCACTGTCATGACATTTATAGGAGGAGAAAACACATAGAATGTGTGTGTGATGACCACTGTCACTTTGTGAGCTGCCCCAGAATATTCAGGGCACAGATAGGACCATACTTTTAATTAGACTAGTTCTGTGGGTGTGCAGGGAGTTATTCCTTGTGGAGTGACTTTCCATGATAAGGGATTCACTTTCATTATAATGGCTCATCTTCACAGTATCCTTTGGAAATTGGCATATTCTTTTGGGGTGAGGGGTAGGAGGACAATGTCTCACTCTGTCACTATAACTGTGAGCTCCTGGGCTCAAGCGATCCTTCTGCATCAGCTTCCTGAGTAGCTGGGGCTGCAGGAACCCACCAGACACCTGCCTAACATTTGTATTTTTTTGTAGAGATGGTATCTGATCTTGCTTAGGATGGTTTTCTGGTCTCAAGAGATCCTCCTGTATTGGACTCCCAAAGTGCTAGGATTATAGGCATGAGCCACTATGCCTGGACCATCCATATTCTTATTTTTTAAATAAAGAAACTTCAGTTCAAGGAGATGAAGCATCTCCCCCAGAGTCACATAGCTGGAGAAGAATACGCAGTGCCACTGGCTCTGAGGCCTTTCAGACTTGAAGGCATTGCTGCCTCCACAGTGCTGTGCCACCCCAAGTCTACTTTCTCCCGCAGAACTTGCTCTCACTTCAGCGGTCATGATATCATGCTGTGCATTGTCAAATCTTTTTCTCATTAAATTCAAAACCACTGTTTGTGAAGATAAGAACCTGGGAATGAGGGAGCTCACAGAGATCTTAGAGCTATCAAGTCCAGAACTAAGATTTTTGCTCCAAAAGATGAGGAGGTTCATCTCTCCAGATCATAAAAGCTGAGGCTCTGGTCAGAGGATCTGATTTCCAGGTGCTCATTGGACCTGGATTCCTACATTATCTCCTCCACTTTCTTTTCTTGCCTGAATATGGCCTTGGGAAAGTCAGCCCTTCTGAATGTGGCTTGTTCCTTTGTAAAACAAGTGCACTTGTATTGAAATACATTGAATCTCAGGTGCATGTAATTTCTTTTCTTTCTTTTTTTTTTTTTTTTAGATACAGTCTCACTTTGTCACTCTTGATAGAGTGCCATGCTATCACAGCTCACAGCCACCTCAAACTCTTGTGCTCAAGTGATTCTCTTGCCTCAGCCTCCCAAGTAGCTAGGACTGCATGTGCCCACCACAACTCCCGGCTATTTTTAGAGATGAGGTCTCCCTCTTGCTCAGGCTGGTCTTGAACCTGTGAGCTCAAGCAATACACCCTCCTTGGCCTTCCAGAGTGCTAGGATTACAGACGTGAGCCACCACACCTGGCCCAGGTGCATGTAATTTCTCATTTCAGCTTTGAATTCTAAATGTGGCTTAAAATAGAAAGTAAATTATAGTTTATGTTTTTACTACCTGAACAGTATATAAAATAATGACATGTGTCATTATCAATGGTGCCTTTTAGAGTCTATAAAATATGGAAATATATCTGGCATATGGGATTGTTGCAGAGAAATAACAAAGTAATGAAGGTATAACATTTAGAATGATGCCTGGCAAGTAGTTAGTGTTGAGTAAATGCCAGTTGTCTGGGGGGTTGTAGTGTGGTTGCACTGTGTGTACATCTGGGCCTGTGGGTTCTTATGTTGTCATTTACAGCTTCGTCTCTGGCTTATGGGTAGCATAGTGGTTTTTCTGTTTTGTTTGGCATTCCTGAATTTATTTTTAGTTCCCTGAACCAAACTGCAGCCCTGTAAATTTATTTGAACTGACTTATCCAGATCAGCCTTTTTCCTTCGTTCACTTACATGGTAAAGTGACAAACTGTCACTCACTTTTGTGTTATGTAGATAGAGGGTATAGCTGGCTTCCTTTGTTCTTCACAGTCAATTGATAAAAGTCATTTTTACTAATAGTTTCACTTAAAAAATTTCACTGTCCTCTCCTTATGACACCAAAATTCATCACAGCAGTTAAGCTGACTTTTTTTTTTTTTTTTTTTTTTGTAGAGATTTACCTTTGCTCAAAGGAGTAGCCCTAAATTTCTTTAGTGGGAAGGGAAGTCTGGTAGCATGTAAGTGCAAGCTTAAATTGACACAATACTCAACTAAGTCAAGTCATTGATTTCTAAGATAAATTTCTTATCCTATTTCAAGGCATAGCTTTGAAAGGCACAATAAGCTTTAAAAGATAAAGACATTTATGAAAAGACGTTGTGATTCTTTCCTCTAGCTTCCAAAATTTCACTGCCTATAGAATTGAAATAAGAATAAGTAACATCTTTACTGATCTTGTTCGTCAATTTGCAGGTCTTCATAGTATTCTATTCATCACTTCCTCCCTGTCTTTCAGAATGTCTATAAAATGATGGGTTATTATTTCCACTACTTCAGTTAGTGTTTGTGCCAGCAGGGGAACAAGATTTTATTATTTTTAGAATAGGAGCTATTTCTCGAACCAGGAAATTGAACTTGGTATTCAGAAAAATAAAGCAAAGACATCTGTCTTATCAATGTCTATGTGATTTCCTCTGGGGTTCCCTCCCCATTCCCTAAAATCACCCCCTGCATAAGTGAGAAGTGTTTCCTATCGTATACCATGCAAACTTCTATTGTTTTATTTTCATGTTATATTTTAATGTCTGTTTCTGTCTCCTTCCTAAACAGGGTGCTTCTCAAGAATGGGGCTGCATCTATTTCATTACTGCATTCCTAGCTTGGGACATTAAATTACAAAGTACATTAAACAAAAAAGTCTACCTTTGAAAACATCTTAGAGTTTTGGGGATAACCTTGCAATCAATTTTAAAACTTAAGTTTATCCAATGGATAACAAGATTTATCACCAAAGTATTTTTTATTTTATTTATTTAAAAGACAGAGTCTCACTTTATCGCCCTCGGTAGAGTGCCATGGTGTCATAGCTCACAGCAACCTCCAACTCCTGGGTTTAGGCAATTCTTTTGCCTCAGCCTCCCAAGCAGCTGGGAGGCTGCTACTGCAGAACACCTGGCTATTTTTGTTGTTGTTGCAGCTTAGCCTGGGCCGGGTTCGAACCTGTCACCCTCGGTATATGGGGCAGGCGCCCCATCCACTGAGCCACAGGCACCGCCCACCAAAGTAGATTTAGTTTCTCCAGGCTGTACCTGCAAAGTTGCATGCACTATTTTAGGTAATAATCTGCTAGCAGTACTTATAGGCACATATTTACTTAATATTAAGCTGGACTAGAAAAGAAACAAATTTGAAATTGCTTCCTCAGCTGAAAGCTCTATGCTAACAATAAAGTTTAATTTCAGCAGCTGTAGTTCTCAAATCAATAGACTGCAAAGAAAGTGGCAGAATTCCAGGCTTTGGTTTTGAATACTAAGCAGGTCAGAAGTTACATTATTTAAGAATAAATTTACAGGATTTTAAAAACATCTTTTGGAAAATTAGCCATGTGGATTTATATTATTTTCAATAATAATCTAAATTTTGAGAGTAAAGAAAATGTCCAACCATAAACCATTTTTTATATTTATTACATGTATATGAAGATATTTTGAACATTTGTAATTTCAAGAAAAAGAATTATAGATAAATTTATAAATGATAGATATTAAAATCACATCAGACAATTAGATAATCTTACCCCTAAAAAAGTTACAGGGCACATTTTTGGGTCTGTGTTTAAAATAGAAAACATTGTAGTAATACTTCTGGTAATCACATGCTGTTTTGCTAATGTCTAACTAATTTTATCTTTTTCCAGTATGTGCCCTGGATTGTGAACGTATATGTGATAAATACTGATGAAGTCATGGCTGTATTGGTCTTTTTACATTGACCTTATTTTCATGAGTGTATTGTACTGTCTTATCTTTTATTTCATTTCATTTTATTTTTTGGAGACAGAGTCACACTTTGTTGCCCTGGGTTGAGTATCATGGTGTCATAGCTCACAGCAACCTCAAATTCTTGTGCTCAAGTGATCCCCTTGCTTTAGTCTCCCAAGTAGATGGGACTACAGGTACCTACTGTAACACCTGGCTTTCTTTAGAGACAGGGTCTCGATCTTGCTCAGGCTGGTCTTGAACTCCTGAGCTCAGACAATCCACCCACCTCAGCCAGAGTGCTAGGATTATAGACCTGAGCCACCGCGCCTGGCCATGCTTTATCTTTTAATAACTAATTATAGTGGTAGTCATTGGGAGATAATGGTATCAAATCATGGGTTGTTTTTATAACCAAGAAGTCCAGTTTGTGAAACGTACCTAAGTTACTTTGTCCATAGAAAAAGCAAATGATCTTAAATCTCTCGAGGGCCATCCATGCACGCATTGAAACCAGATAGAGGGGCCCAGGCTCTCTTTGGAGAGTCTTCCCAGGCTGGGGAAAGAGCAAGCTGCACTCAAAGATGTTCTAAGATCAGACTGTACAGCGAGGTTTTTGGAGCATTCTGAAGCAATAGGTAATAGTTGTCTGCATTTCTGAAGGAATGTTAAAGGTCAAGATGATTAGTGTTTAAAACAGAAAAGGAAGGAAATAGAGGTCAGAGAGGGTAGAGAATGAGGTCAGGTCCCTGGACATATCTCCGATGCTGATGGCGAACTTTCCTCCGGAGCCATCTCACCCAGTCCTTCGCTTCTGGCTAACCTGTGGAGTTCTAAAGGCATAGTCTCCATATTTTCTGCTCTTCCTATAGGGGGTGGGTGGGAAGGTAATAGAGAATGAATTTCATCTACTTTTTATATCCATGGTCAGTGTGTGGATTCTGGCTTGACCTTCAGCGCCCTGGTGGACACGTGGAGCTCCCGGTGGGGTTGTGAGCTGTGAAGGGAGGCAGATCGTGGTGGGTAGGTGGGTGGGTGGGGTCGTGGCAGGGTGGGTCGTATGCTAGAGGGTGGCTGGGGCCATCGGGAACAGGCGGGTGGGGTCGTGGGCTGGCAGGTGGGTGGGTGGGGTCTTAGGAGTGTGGGTCGTGTGCCAGAGGGTGGCTGGGACTATGTAGAGATTGGTTCCTGAGCACAGTCCAACACCGTAACAGAAAAGACATCCCAGCTCAGCTTATGGAAGACCCTAACGGTGTCCAGTTAAGCTCTTATTTTTCTCTCTCATTAAAAACGAGAAAAATCACAAGTTTTCTCTTTTTAATAATTTTGTGTAATTAAACTCCAGGCTTTTAGATGAGATGCATACTAATAAATTCTCCATGGAGTCCTTTAGAAATAAAGCACAGCTGTTGAATTCAGTGTCTTAGAATGTTTTCCTCAAAAGAAATTTTATTCTTTAAATGGCCCAAATGACCTTCTGTATTTTATCTTCTCTTGCCTCTTTTTTTTCCTGATTCTTGATCAAATATACTTGTTAGCCTTAGCAAATTATACTTCTTATGCTATATCAGTTCTTTCTACATCCGTGTTTAAGATTCACCATTTCATCTCCGCTCAATGAGTTTTACTGGGATTTTATTACAGTATATGATATTGGATTCTTTTCTTAATATAGATATTTTACAGGTTAAGTTATAATCTGTGTTTATAAAATATTCAACAAGATGGTTTGATTTACATATATGTGTTGACAGAGGAAGAAAGAAATCGAGTACTACATTTAATTTGAATCCACAAGGACAACTTTCCCCACCCTCCCTTGGTGTCTGACTAACTTAAAGTGTGCTGTGAGGACAAGGAAGCAATCACTTAAAAACTGGGTGTACCAGACAACACTGGATGGAATTGAAATACTTGATTTTTTTGAGACTTTCCCTCATATCCTATTTAAATGGCCTTAAACTGCCCACTTACCTCATTCTCCATCAAGCATTACTACTGACCGCTTTCTTCTTTTTTTTCTTTAAAAATGTTTATTTTTAATTTGGTAACATTTATATTCTAATGTACAAATTAGAATGAATTGTAGATAATAAATTGTTTTATTATTTTTTTATTTTCTCTGTACATGTACATGCATTTATTTGGTTTCTACTTTTTGCCGTCACAAACTTAAAGAGACTTAAAATTTAATAACAATAACAATGTTTAAGATAAGAACTAGAAACAAAAACCTTGTAAAGAACAATTGAAGATAAATGCATTCGGAAAAGAAATCAGATGATTGCTACAACGAAATATTGCACAATAATAATAATAATAATCATGATGCAAAAAAGTATCATTCACATTGTCAGATAAAAGTATATCTGACATAGAATGCTTTGACTCTGAGGTTCAGTATGGAGTCATCAGTTAACTTCTTTTTTTTCAAAGTCTCAAAAAATAGACAACTAATATCTATGAATTAAAATAGAAGATTATTTCAAAAAACAGATCATGCCAAATCCAATAGACAAAAGAAAAAATACTTCAAAATCCTTCCACTTCATCTGGATATACCTGATATTAAAATGGGAAAAAATATATTATTATAAAGGGAAATTACAAACATATTTCACTTATAAATGAGGATGCAATAAATAACATATTAACAAGTTGAATTAAAAATTATTGTTCAAATAATGTACGTTGGTCAAAATTAAATCCAATTTATGTGAGAATTGGTCATTATTTTCTTTTATTTTCCTTTTCTTTTCCTTTCCCTCATCCCCTTCCTCTTTCTCTCTCTGTCTGCTCTCCCCTTCCCCTACCCCCCACCATTGTAATTGTCATTAATTGTCCTCACATCAAAGTTGAATACAGAGGATTCATGTTTCTCCATTTCTGTGATGCTTAACTAAGAGTAATGTGTTCCAGTTTGGTGCCTGTGGCTCAATGGTCTAAGGCGCCAGCCACGCACACCTGAGCTGTCTGGTTCAAATCCAGCCTGGGCCCACCAAACAACAATGACGGCTGCAACCAAAAAATGGCTGGGCGTTGTGGTGGGCACCTGTAGTCCCAGCTACTTGGGAGGCAGAGGCAGGAGACTCGCTCGAGCCCAGGAATTGGAGGTTGCTGTGAGCTGTGATGCCACAGCACTCTATCCAGGGTGGCAGCTTGAGGCTCTTGTCTCAAAAAAAAAAAAAGAGTAATGTGTTCCACTTCCATCCAGGTTAATACAAATGCTGCAAAATCTCCATTTTTTAAAAAATGGCTGAATAGTATTCCATAGTATGCATATGTCACAGTTAGTCAATCCATTCCTGGGTTGAGGGGGCATTGAGGCTGTTTCCACATTTTGGTGATTGTAAATAGAGCTGTGATAAATAGTCTAGTACAAGTGCCATTATAATAAAAGGTTTTTTTTCCTTTTGGGTAGATGCCCAGTAATGGGATTGCAGGATCAAATGGGAGGTCTTGGTTGAGTTCTTTGAGGGTTCTTCATGCTTCCTTCTGAAAAGGTTGTATTAGTTTGCAGTCCCACCAGCAGTGTAAAAGTGTTCACTTCTCTTCACATCTGCAACAGCATCTGCAATTTTGAGATTTTGTGATATGGGCCATTCTCAATGGGGTTAGATGGTATCTCAGTGTGGTTTTGATTTGCTTTTCTCTAATAATTAGGGATGATGAGCATTATTTCATACATTTGATAGCCATTTGTCTGTCTTCTTTAGAGAAGGTTTTATTCATGTCTCTTGCCTATTGATATAGGGGATTGTTGGCTTTTTTCATGTGGACTAATTTAAGTTCTCTATAGATCCTAGTTATTAAGCTTTTGTCTGATTCAAAATATGCAAATATCCTTTCCCATTGGGTAAGTTGTCTATTAGCTTTGGTTGTTGTCTCCTCAGCTGTACAGAAGCTTTTCAGTTTAATTAAGTCCCATTTGTTTATTTTTTTGTTATTGCAATTGCCATGGCAGTCTTCTTCATGAAGTATTTCCCCAGGTTGATATCTTCCAGTGTTTCTCCTATGCTTTCTTTGAGGATTTTTATTGTTTGATGCCTTAAATTTAAGTCCTTTATCCATCTTGAATCAATTTTTGTGAGTGGAGAAAGATGTGGGTGTAGATTCTGTCTTTTACATGTGGATATCCAGTTCTCCCAGCACTATTTATAGAATAGGGAGTCTTTCTCCCAGTGTGCATTCTTGTTTGGTTTATTGAAGCTTAAGAGGTTGTAAGTTGCTGGTTTCATTTCTAGATATTGTATTTGATTCCAAATGTCTATGTCTCTATTTTTGTGCCAGTACCATGCTGTCTTGACCACTATTGCTTTGTAGTACAGCCTAAAATTTGGTATGCTGATGCCCCAGCTTTGTTTTTATTACTAAGAACTGCCTTGACTAAATGCTTTTTTTCTGGTTCCATACAAAATACAGAATCCTTTTTTCCAAGTCTTGAAAATAGGATGTTGGTATTTTAATAGGGATGGCATTGAATTGGTAGATTGCTTTGGGAAGTATAGACAGTTTAAAAATGCTGATTCTTCCCAGCCATGAGCATGTTCTTCCATTCGTTAAAGTCCTCTTAGGGACTTTATTTCCTTTCTTAGGGTTTCATAATTTCCTTTACAGAGGTCCTTCACCTCTTTTGTTAGGTATATTCCTAGGTATTTCATTTTCTTTGAAGATATGGTGAAGGGAGTTGTGTCCTTAATTAGACTCTTATCTTGGCTGTTATTGGTGTATACAAAGGCTACTGACTTGTGGACATTGATTTTATATCCTGTAACATTACTATATTTTTTGATGACTTCCAGGAGTCTTATAGTTGAGTCTTTGGTGTTCTCTAAGTACAAGATTATATCATTAGCAAAGAGGGAGAGTTTGACCTCCTCTGCTCCCATTTGGATGCCCTTTATTTCCTTGTCTTGCCTAATTGTATTTGTTAGAACTTCCAGCACTATGTTGAATAGTAATGGCATCAGAGGACAACCTTGTATGGTTTCAGTTCTAAGTGGGAAAGCTTTCAGTTTAACTCCATTCAGTAAAATATTAGCTGTGGGTTTGTCATAGATAGCTTAAATCAGGTTAAGAAATTTGCCACCTATGCCTGAACTCTTCAGTGTGCTAATTAGAAAAGGATGCTGGATTTTATTGAATGCTTTTTCTGCATCTATTGAGAGGATCATATGGGTTTTGTTTTTGCTTCTGTTGATATGGTGAATAATGTTTATGGGCTTGCACATGTTAAACCAGGATGAAACCTACTTGATCATGATGTATGACTTTTTTGATGGTAAACTATAATCTATTGGGTAGGATTATGTTGATAATTTTTGCATCTATATTCTTTAGTGAAATTGGTCTGAAATTCTCCTTTTTCATTGGGTGTTTTCCTGGTTTTG
>CAUYON010076225.1:0-13884 GCA_963573935.1 Arctocebus calabarensis
ATTACACCTACGGTGCATCTTAGAAGGGTACTGGTGAAACTTATTAAATGTAGAATATCAATGTCTTCATATAGTGATTAAGAAAATGCTATGAAGGCTATGTTTAACAGTTCGACCAAAATATTTCAGATTGTATATGAAATCAGCACATTGTGCCCCATGATTGCACTAATGTACACAATTATGATTTAATAAAATTATAAAATAAATAAATAAGGCATAGGCTGGAAGGGCCTGTGTGGCTGATGGGTTCATTTGTTTCTTAGGACTGCTGTGATAAAATACCACAAAGTAGATGGCTTGAAAGAACAAACTTATTCTCCCATAGTTCTAGGGGCCAGAAGTCCAAAATCAAGGTGTCAGCAGGTCCAGCCGAAGGTTCTAGGGAAGGATCTGTTCCATGCCATTCTCCGAGCTTCCCATGGTTTCTAGGGATCCTTTGCAACCTTTGGCTAATGGATATATCACTCCAGTCTCTACTCTATCTTCACATGGCCCTCTCTGTTTCTCCTCTGTCTTTAAATATGTCTCTCCTGACACATCCATCATTGGACCCAGGGCCCATCCTAATCCAGTAGGACCTCATCTTAACTTGACTACATCTGCAAAGACACTATTTCCAAATAAGGTCACATTCATAGCTACTGGAAATTAGGAATTTAACTTATCTTTCTGAGAGCACAACTCAATCTACTGAGAGACAATGTTAAGTATGAAGTATTTCTCTTCCCGTGTCCTCCCACTGCTCAAGCCTTAGTGCCATACAAGGCCCCTAAAACTCAGCCTCAACTGCAGGGAAAGAAAGGTAAATCATATACTGATTGAAATTAAATGTCAATCACCTTTGGAGAATAGTGTCTTTAAACATGAATTGAAGGTAAGCATAGTTATACTTTTTTTCCTTAGGTTGTAGATTGAATTTGGACACACTGGGCCACTGGGCACAAAGAAAAGAAGGAGTATTAAGGGCACTGTAATGTTTTTGGCATGATTGATGTAACAGCTGTTTGAGGGAAATAGAAAGAAAAGGGGATGGAGAGGTGGGCAGGGGCCAGATCGCGCCTGTGTCAGACTGATGGCTCCCACAGCTAAGTGAAGGTGAATGTGAGGAAGGCGGTACCGAGACACAGACCAGTTAGGAGATCACTGCAATAAATCTTGATAAAACAATGGAGATTAGCATGAGGGCAACAGTGGAAGGGATGGAAGGAGACATATCTCATCAGAAGGAAAAGGTGAATATCACTCCCAGATTTCTCAGCTAGATGACAGACAACAGCAGCTTTCCAAGATTTTTGGCTGTGATCCACATTAAGAAACATTTTCTATCAAGGTCCAGTGCACACACATGCACGCAGTCCACACCTATGTGTAACCAAGACTAAAGTTTCAAACAACACAGCACCCAGCCTTGACTGTGTGTAATGCACTGTCTCATTTTCTATTTTGCTTTTGTCTTTAAATGCTGGCCACAACTCAGCCTGTTGATTTCATGGGTCACAATTTAGAAAGGATTTAGGAAAACACTTACTGAGGAGATGGTGATGCTGTCACAAAAGAATTAGATGCAGGAAAAGGAGAGAAAGGAGGAAAGATGAAGAATTAAGTCTTAGACATGTTATTTTCCATATGCTGGGACTCAAGATTGTTTGGCTACCTTTGTTCAGACTATACAGTCGCATAAAGACCATGATATCCTTTTGCCCCTAGAGCTGAGCTTCTAAGGAGCCCCCTGATGAGAGACGTGCTGGCTCCACACCTCTCCCCTACACATAATGTACAGCTTTGCTTGGTGACACTGATACGCTGCTACCCAGCAAGAGAGGGAAGGAATTGTCCCTGCCCCTGTGCATATTTAAGTTAATATTTGGGAAGAAATTAAGTCAAAGTGCTTGATGAAAAAAAATCAAAAAATCAATAAATGAACCCACCCTCATATTTTGGACTTTTGGAATTTTGAGTGCATGTTATTGACAGAGATGAATGTTGCAGGTGTAATTTTAAACTTCATAGTAATTTTTTTATGTGGTGAAGTCGAATTTGGCCAAAGAATCAAGTATATAATCAATTATTTCTAGGACATATTTCGATACAAGGTATTAGTTTAATAAATGCTAAATACAAAGGAATACTCATGGACCCTTCTGCAGGTCAACATTGCATACACAAGCTCACACACATCCACACATGTATCCCTCTATTTTTCTTTCCTTTTAGGCAGAGTTGTCTAAACCTTTCTCATTCTCCCACACTCTGGTTCCCTGATCCCATCACCCACAAATCTCTTTGCAATCTTGCACTCTGAAAGAGTCCCTGTTTTGCCACCAACTGCCACTGATTGGGTCCTGTATATCAGAGTATAATTTATGAAGATGGCTGAAATTTTATCATCCTGGCTTAGACCAGCCACAGATTTCAACTTCATTTCCAGTTGGGTACTATTGTGTCTTGGTGTTAATTTTCTTGTACCAATTTTCTTTTGCCATCAATACAAAGAGAGTTTGATGTTCCCTCCACAGTCCTACCCTAAATCCATTTCTACTCTTATGCACCACTGCCCCTAGGAAATGTCATTTACTTTCACAGTGTCAGCTACTCTCTGTGCCTAAACGAACCAAGTCTCTGTCTTCATCCCATACCTCTTCTCTGAATTTCAGAACCATTCCTAAAGCCATCTATAAGTTATCTCCTCATGAAGTACCTCAATTTCAATATGGTCAAATAAAATTCATTTTTCATGTCCCTCCCCAACCTGTTCTATCTCCTGCATTTTTAAATCTTAGTGAATGCCAGCAAGGGAAAGAGGCAGAAAGTTAAAATGACTACTGTCCTAGAATTCTATAGCTTTAATAGATGGTCTTCATTTTCATACAAGAAGGTGAGATTGAGGGCTTTTTACATAGAGAGTTGATTTTATCAATAACAGACCATGTGGATCACCATGTAAAAGTACCCACTAGGCTTACAGGGAAAAAAAATCCTCAGAATGACAAATTCAGCTTGATCCTTATTTTTTTTCTCCTTTATTTTTCCTCTTAGTCTATGAATTCCAGCAGGCTGGTAAAGTTAAGCCTGTCTAAAATGTGAAAAAGGTAAGATTTCACTGAAGACTTCAAATCCCCTTAGCCTAAAGATAGGACTCCCACAAAGGAAAATAAAAAGCAAGTGTTTTATCAACCCAGGAAATATGAGATCTGTAATCCCAGTGTGTTCACCTAAAAAGCAGGTGCTCATTTTAAGCATCTGCATTCTCCACAAAACACCTTCTAGGCAGGTACTGAAGGAAAGCTTTTGTTTGAATGTCAGTTTGATTAGATAAGGGGCATCTAGCCGTTAATTGGTCTCTAGGCTTTATTCATCTATCTCTTATCACCATACTTGCTGCTACTGAGGAAACACAGAATAACTCCCAAAAGCTGGTGAGGACCTTCATCAGGACCTCTAGCATTCTATCAGAGCAAGGGTGCCCAGGCGCTGAGCATAAGCCTCTGCTTTAAGAACACAAGATGTGCCTTGTCTATTTAACATCTCAGGTTGCAAACTTTCCCTATCCAAAGATGCCACCTGGCTCAGAAAGAGAGAAAGTAATTTTTAGCTATTCCCACATAAAGTTGGAAACAATTCATTTCAAATATTCACTAATCATTGGAATAAGCAAAGAAAGTACTAGACCAATATGGTTTAACTTTCTAAAAGGTAAAATGCCTGGTGCAGTGTTTGACACACAGCAGGTGCTTAATACTTGCTCTTCGCCTTTCCTTCCCTTCCTTTCCTTCTTCCCCTTCCTCCTTCCCTTCCTTTGCTGTCCATCTATCTCTCCCACCACCTCGCTGTGCGAGATTAATGGCATGAAAATAGGCAGAGGAGTTATGTTATGAACACCATGACTTCAAGGCAATAAGTCAGATGGGAAATTCTATTCAAGACATGAATTCTTGGAAGTCTTCAAGCGCTTTTTTTTTTTTTTTTAAAGGTGTTGGAGAATTAAAGGGAAGGATGCAGCTTTCCGTTCCAGTAGCTTTCCAGGCATTCTATAGGAGAAACTATTTTTTAAATACCATGTAGGTCCCACTCCCCAAATCAGAAGATGCAAAAATATCTTTTTCCTTCACTAATTAGAGAGTAACTAGCCTTGTCAGGTGAGAGGAAGGAGGAAATGGGAATTTGAAGTGAAAGGAACTTACAGTTCACTTTTTTTCACCTTCCTTTTACCTGATCCCTCAGAGTCTATATCCCGTACACTTTGCTCTGCAGGAAAAGGCAACCTTCCTCTTGTCATTGTTCTTTGAAATCACTACTTGTTATCACGCTTCTGCCTTACATCAGTGTAATGCTTTGGTGTGTCAAATAGGGTTATAGCTAGTATTTACCATGTTTAAGGCCTCACAACTCAGCAAAGCAAGAAAAGCAGTTGTCTCCATTTTATGAATAGATAAACTGAAGCTCAGGACTTGTTAAAGATCATACTTCTGGAACATTAAAAAGATCATAAAGCAGCCTTTCTGTTGGCCTTACTGAGATGACACCAGGCAGGGAACTCTAGTAGGAAGTGTCCCTATCGAACCATAGGGAAAAGAGTGAGCCAGGATCCCAACATGAGTGTTCTCATCTCCAACCATCTGGGCCTTCCTGGCTGATCTGCACAGAATTAATACCATGAATTTTAAAAATTAAAAAATTGTTCCAAAAAATTGACTAGTCTATGATTTAAGCTGGTTCTTGGGTTTACTTCACTGAAATATCTTTCTTTGAGACTCATACCCAGACTCTACTATTTGAAAAAGGTAAAATAAATGCAGTGGCCACTCAAAATAAGGTAAATGACACACAACCTACCTACCCCTTCTCCATCTCAATCATCTAGGTTTGGTAATTGGTGTCTAGACAATTAAGTTCTCAAACGCATCCTAGGAAGAGTGCTGCAAACTTCACTGCTGAATATTGCTCTTAGTTCTCCCCTTGGGAAGCGATGCACTGACACCAGTACCTAGTCCACCCTTCAGTGCAAATTTTGAATACTTTCTCTGGAATGACAACTGGAGCTGTCATGCTATGCACCCTGACAATTAAGTTCACAAACTTGCCACCACGCAGTTGACAAGTTTGTGACATCACAGTGTCACAATGTTGTGTCAACCTATGTTGACATCACTGTACTAACAACTCAGTAAGGTTTCATAACCTGGGTATACCGGTGTCTCACAGCTGTGTTCTTGTCAACATGTGACGGTGACTTGCTGAGCAGCATTCATTATTGCTGTTGTGTTTTTGTGTGCCATATAATAACAGCTCTGATGACCAATCCAGAAAAAGAGTTCCAAAATTGCTTGGAAGTGTAGACCAGGTGCTGGCCTTGATGCATAGCTTCCCTAGGGAAGTACTTCAGAGGTAACATAGTGATGTTCAGCCGTGAGTTTTGTCATACTTTTTCTAGGATGAATTTGTGAACTTAATTGTCAGCCCTCATACATACTGATGCATAAGTGTCTTTAATATGTTAGATATTAAATTACTCACATAAGGATTAGAAATTACCAGAAAGCAGATTATTCCCACTTGCAACCTTGGAGCTAGGCAGCGTGTGTAACCTCTATTCATCTATAAATTGGTATTTCCCACACAGCTTCTGTTGGTGATAGCAGGCTGTCACCAGACTGCCATCAACAGTATGTGGGTTAAAAATGGAAAGAAAGAAGAGAAGAAGGAAGACAGAGAGGAAAGGAAAAAGGAAAGGAGCAAGGAAAGTAAAAAATCTTTATCTAAATACTTAGTTTAAATAAGTCACTTTCAGAACTAGGTTCAAGTCAAATTGCCTTTTTGAGACTTGAAGTAAATTATCAGCCCAGTACAGACCCAGGCTAAGACAGATATAGCATTTTGCTTCACGGATGGCTATAATTTCTGGATTTGTGAAAGAGTGATTCCTGCTTAGTACATTCCAAAAAGAACATGAAGTTTCTTAAGGCCCTGTATAAATCAATTCACAATCATACTGGGGTAGTTTGACTGTGACTCCAAAATGTCTGAGTTTCATTTTCTCCCTGTTAGAGATGAAACCACTGACATTCATTTTTTATGGACGTTTCCAGCTAAAGACTTTTTTTGGTAAGTTAAAATTTGAAGAGCATGAAAGAGAAATTATTCTGATTTATGATGACTTCCAATCAGGACCAATTAAGAGAAAATGAACCAGGGAAATTGGAGTGGGGAAGGGAAATAAGATCCTGCACAGTGAAAGTGTTTAAACTGAAGTTTTCTTTCACTTTCGATCCCCCTGGGGTAGAATGGAGCAAAGACAGCTTCAGGATCAAGGGCCCCTGTGCCCCCAGGCCTCACCCACATCCACTCTTTCACCTCTAATCTTGCTCTAGGCACGAACAACTACCTGAGATTAGTCTAGGCATCCACTGGCCTATACTCAGGAGTCCTGCGGACGTACAGAAGCGCCTGCCCTTTATTACAACATTCAACTGTAAATGTAAAGTGAATTCTAATATTATCATATGCTCCACTTATTCCTGACTTGATTTTTAGCTAAACACCTTTCTGGTTTCAAGCTGTAAATCTAACTCCTCAAATCTGACACAATTTTTTAAGTATTCAGGTCATCTGTGCACAAGAGGTCTGTGGGCTGGGCAGGGGCTTTAGGGGGAATGTGAATGCACACACACTCACTAAAGACTGTATCTTTGCATTTGTTCCTCAGAACTGAGTACTGGCACAGCTTGGATTCCACATACTCACCCTCATAAACCAATACTGCTGAGACCCCAGGGAAACACGCTTCATCTCTCACCCCAAAATCCCCCACGTGAAAAACCACTTTATTCAATTGCTGGAAAAGTTTGTGGATTGTGCCACTCCTCGTGAATGAGCTTTAGAGTACAAAGAAGATTTCAATGGCAGAAGCACTTCAGAGACACGACAAATTAATTAACTTGTCAAGTCTTTCCTCCGAAGTAGTATAAATGCAACAGATTATTGCATAACAAAGTATTGTTGCTCCTCAAGGCTCAACATTTGCTCGATTTTCTCTGTGTTCAGACTCGTGATTCCAGAGGTGCCTACAAATTAATACAATATAGGAAACTATCCCACGTGGTAACTCAGGAGCACTTCACAACCTTAAACTCTGGTATTACTTACATTTGTGTGTGTGTGTAGTTCTTGCCCTGTAAACTATTTACATTTGTAAATTATTTATTTGTTGTGGGGTGCTGTCCTTGCTTTGTAAGATATTAAGCAGTCTCCCTGGATTCTATTCACTACATCCCCACAGCATCTGCCCACTCACTATTCTCTCCCCACTGCTTGTGACAACCAAAATCATCTCTAGGCATTGCTAAATTTCTCCTAAGGAAAAAAATTGCCATGGGTCCACTAGTTGAGAACCACTGGGCTGGACACAGCACACTTGAAGATGATATTGTTTCTTTACATTGGCAACCTAATGGATACTGAAGTTTAGAATTTTGATTAGTTCTATCTTTATAAAATATTTAATAAGATTTAATTATTTTAATGAAATTTAAAATATCACTTATAGAATGCCATTCATATGACATTTAAAATGTGTATTCATTTATTAGCATTTGTATTGTACCTTTTAATAGATTATTTTGAATAATTGAGGAGAAAATAACTTCTTGCGAGCATAGATGAGATGAAAAAAGTTGAATTTTTTTACATTCACTTTAATTTACATTTTCGATAAACCTGTTGAAATTTTACACTTCGTATAGATTGTATTTTTTTTTAATCTTTTAAATTGTTGGAAAATGATAGAAAATACCAAAGTGGGTCTCAGAATAGAAAACAAAAATCCTAAAATCATAAATGGAAAATCTTTAATAAGGGGACCTTTAAAAACTAAGAACAATGGAAGTGAGTTGGTACCCGTCAAAGTGTGATCTATTATTTTAATCATGTCACCTTGCGTGAGGTTAAGATGAGCCTAGATACAGATCAAGAGAGAAGGAAAGAAGAAAGAGTTTTACAGATTTGTTATAGTCACAGTTCCCTGGGGAGAAAAGAGCATGTCACCCTGGGCCACTACCATGATTGACTGTGTCCCCTCCAAAGTTCTTGTTGAAGCCTAATCCCCATGGTGATGGTATTAAGAAGTGGGGCTTTTGGGAAAGTGAACAAGTCATGAGGATATCTTCATAAATGGCTTTTTGCCTTATGTGGGACTGGAAGGACCTAGCCAAAGCCTTTTTGCTCTCCTGCCTTCAGTCATGTGAGTTAAAGAGTTTGTCCCTTTTTGCTCCTCTGCCTTCAACTTGCCCCACGTGAGGATGTAGCAACAAAGCTCTATCTTGGAAGTGGAGTCATCCCTCACTAGACACCGAAACTGCCAGCATCTTTATCTTAGACTTCTCAGCCTCCAGAACTATGGGAAATACATTTCTGTTCTTTATAAATTACCCAGTCTCAGCTATTTTTTATAGCAGTTCAAATGGACTAGGACAGCCACACTGGGGAAGAACTGATGTCAGGCAGGGGGAGGAGAGCTGTACCCAGTGCCTTTATTGTGGCTTCTATGGAAAGACAAGGACAAGGCAAGGCAAGAAGACTTAGATTGGCTGATTTGAATAAATTTAGTGGGCTGGGAAATGATGGTGAATCCTGGTTGCCTGATACCTGACCCTGGGACAATTACAGCAGGTGTAACATGGCCTAGAGTGTGACAGCCAGATGAAGTGGATGTTCAGGGATATGGACATAATCAGCTGCTCAAGAAGGGGAATGGACCAGGCTCTAGACAGGGCTTCAAAACAGGATTGAGACAGCATTTCCAAACACTACGTTATATGTACATGTAGAATTCAGGCATAGAACCTTATGAATTCTTTATTTAACAAAGATGTATGATAAATGAGGAAATCGTGATGAAGGAAACACAAAGAGGGGACTATAGAAAAACATATCTTTCTTCTCCAGACAACTAATTACATAAAAGCTTTCATCATTAGAGATATTGCATTGTTTATATGGATAAGCCACAAATGTGACTGCCTATCAATCAAATCTAAAAGATATTCATTATTAGCTTCAAGATTCACAAAATACCTATCTGAAAACACAATGTGTTGTTCAGAAGAAATCCACCTTTTCTAGGAACTCAGAACCTACAGAGAGTCCATTCTAGACTATTGAAGCTGAAAAGCATGTTTTGCTTAGACCA
This sequence comes from Arctocebus calabarensis, assembly GCA_963573935.1. NCBI lineage: Eukaryota > Metazoa > Chordata > Mammalia > Primates > Lorisidae > Arctocebus > Arctocebus calabarensis. The sequence goes on from CAUYON010076225.1 coordinate 9,188, forward strand.
TAACTCATATTTGTAGAACCCCCATATTTAACCAACAGGGTCTTTTCACCCAACAGTTTCCCTTCATAGGAATGCACTGGACCCTAATGTGCAATTGTTGTCACCCAAGTTCATTTCTGTCAGCACTACTGGATTTCCCAGGTGGTTTCTTTGAGGATGAGGAGCTGGACCCAGAAAGGCAGGTGCACTAATGCAAACACTAATCTCAATGCACCTAATGGCAACACTTTCTAAGACATCAAGGAGTTTCTCTCACAATACACACATACCATACCCAGCCCTCTCTATCTCCCTGAAAATGGCCTCTATGCCACTTCTGAGTGCTAACAAGCATCTTACCACTGAACAAATGATGCTGTAGTCAGAAAGTAGAGAGGAAGACTTCATGCTTATCCATTGTGAGAGTAGAGAGGAAGCTATCATGCTTCTCCAGTGTCAGAAAGAGGAAACCATCATGCTTATCCATTGTTAGAGAGTAGAGAGGAAGCCTTCATGCTTATCCATTGTCAGATAGTAGAGAGGAAGCCATCATGCTTATCCATTGTCAGAGAATAGAGAGGAAGCCTTCATGCTTATCCATTGTCAGACAGTAAAGAGGAAGCCTTCATGCTTATCCATTGCCACAGAGTAGAGAGGAAGCCATCATGTTTATCCATTGTCAGAGAGTAGAGAGGAAGCCACCATGCTTATCCATTGTCAAAGAATAGAGTAAGCCATCATGCTTATCCATTGTAACAGAGTAGAGAGGAAGTCTTCATGCTTATCCATTGTCAGAGAGTAGAGAGGAAGCCACAATGCTTATCCATTGTCAAAGAATAGAGAAGAAGCCACCATGCTTATCCATTTCATATCATACATCTGTGCTTGAGAAAATTAAATGCTTCTATTATAGCAACAGTAAACATCACAAAATAGCAAACTCAGTGGGAGATGGAAGGTTTGTATTACATCATCCAAAAAGAAACTCACTCCTAACCAATTAAACTCATTGTGGGTGAATGCTCTAACAGTTCTCACCAATTCAGTACAGTTCACTTGCAATTATCAGGATTACACATTCCAAATCAGTTACTGAGGAGACCTAGCAAAGTTTTCTGTCAAATACATACTGGCCCCAGCGGTGCCTCTGGCTCAGCAAGTAGGGCGCCGGCCCCATGTACCGAAGGTGGCGGGTTCAAACCCAGCCTCAGCTGAACTGCAAAACAAAAAAATAGCCGGGCATTGTGGCGGGTGCCTGTAGTCCCAGCTATTCAAGAGGCTGAGGCAGGAGAATCGCCTAAGCCCAGGAGTTGGAGGATGCTGTGAGTGTGTGACGCCACAGCACTCTACTGAGGGTGATAAAGTGAGACTCTGTCTCTACAAAAAAACAAAACGAAAAAAAAACGTACATTCCAGCAGGAAGATTTCCAATCTGGTTCCAGAACATTACAGGAAGTCGATTTCCAAGTTACAAGTATCTGACCTAAATGTGCCTTCTGTGAGATGTGTGAGCTGTCATTTCCACACTAGACCACCTACGCCAAGGCTACTTACTATTTCAGTTGTGAAATTTCTTCTTAAAGGCACTCATTGACCTCTGATAAATTGGGAATAAAATACTCCCCCTCTAAAACAAATAAATAGATAATCCATCTGTTTCTAAAGACTTGATACTACACAGAATGTATTTACAGCATGATTATAATCCTCCATCTACTTCCCCTAACTAGCCTAATTTCTTTCTTGTTTTTGTTTTGTTCAACAACTCTACCTATTAAGTGCTTATAATTGCTGAGTGCTAGACTTCACACTCTTTATGTTGTTTTGTGCACAGGACTCCTGTGAAGTTATACCCATTTTAAAGATAAGGAAACTGAGACTGGAATGAGCTGAATAATTTTTCCAAGGTAACCAAAGTAAGGCAAAAACCCAGAGTTCAAACTCAGGTTTGTTTGAACACAGACCAGACATCTTTAACCATTGTACACCTTACCAATTAGCTATTACTGTTACATTTGCTGGTACACAATTTGCTGCTTTAATCAAATGTATATGTATATATGTATATGCAAAAAATGTGTACATATTTAAGTATAGCATGGATTAAATAAACTGTTGAAAACTAAATAAGGAATTTTTCAGCCATGTACATTTTAATTTTTAAAATAAGGTATATTGGCCAAGTTAATATATATTCACTACCAAAATTTGGTAATGCTCATAAAAGAAAAGAAAAATGTCACCCAAATTTTTATGCTCAAAGATGAGCACTTTTTAATAATTTCTTAACCATGCATAACAATATATTTTAAATTTTAAAGAACTGGTTTTAAACTATATTTGACATAAAGGTTAGCTGACTTAATAGTCAAACAGACATTGGTTCAAATCCTAGCTCTACCACTAAGTAGCTATTTGACCTCCTGAGCCTGCGTTTACTTCTATGTAAAGTAAGAATGATAATTATACCTACTACATTTTGTTGTTATAAAAATTAAATGACAATATAAAACGAGTGCCTGGAAAATATTTAGTGCTCAAGAGAAGACATTGGCAGTGAACAACATAAGAGATATATATGTATTAAAAATATATATAATAATAACAATTGCCATACTTCACATATACATGAAATATAATAATTAAGCTCATAAACTCAATCTAGAAAAAGTGCTACATACCTTTGTTGCTGATTATCACTATATCACCTTTGAAGTATTACCTTTGGGAAGCTATGCAATGATGCCAGTGTCTAGTTCACCCTTCAAAGTAATTTAGAAACTCTTTTTCTGGAATATCAGATCATTAGAGATAGGGAGTGACAAGTCACTTAAAGTTAACTGACAATTAAGTTTGCAAACTCACCCTAGAAAAAGTGCTACATGCCTCATTGCTGAATGATGGCCATTCACAGATGGCCAAGGGGAGTACCATGAAGGTGACTGTAGTGATATTTGAAATCCAAATATGAGAAATGTGAGAAAACCAAAACTCTGATTAAAATATTTACAGTTGAATTAGATGTCTAGGTTTCTTTACAAATATTGCCAAGGAGGACAAACCACTATCAATGGCCATAAAACCAGAGCAGTATCATTGTCTGTGCCGAGGAAAGCAGAGAAAAAGTCAAGAAAAATCACATGTGCCTATTTGGGAATAGCTTCCGAAAGTAGGAGGTTTTGTCCAATCCAAATTTGGATAAGTGTAAAGGGGCTATGGAGGGAGCTCAGAGAGCTGTAGGAATCTAGCACTTATGAGCTTTCTTCTAGAATAGAGCTCCCTTGTAGGAAAGGGCCTTGGGCTGAGAAGAAACTGCTAAAATGAAGTGGAAATTGAGCACAATAGGCCCACAACAGACAAAAGAAAGAAAAGATCCAGAAAAAAAGTGGAGGAGAACAGAACCAGGACGTCTTAGAAAACAACAGAAAAGGGAACTCCCCAAAGTTAGAAAAGATACCCCAAACCAGGCCTCTAAATTTTATTCAGAAAACTGATTTCATATAAAAATGAGTAGCAGAAAAGTATTGAAGTCAAGTCCTGTGCAAAATTATTATAAGATAAAAGAGAATAAGAAGCAGAATAACATCACTATAGATAATAAAAGCATCTCAGGAAGACAGGAACAGATCAAAACTGCAACCTATTTCAAAATGAGCTAAAAGACACTAAGTACATGATACAAGATGTAAAAGAACAGCATAAATCAGAATTAGAAAAAGTCAGAAATCAGGTGACAGAACATAGGAAAGAATTATGAATAAATGAAAAAGTTATTTCAGAAGTGAAGACTAAACCAGAAGGAACACAATGGCAAATAAGCACAAAATATGCCTTGAGAAAATCGTGGGCAAAAGGAGAAAAATGTTGAACATCAAAAGGAAATAAAAAGGATTAAAGAGAAAGAAAGAGAAGACACGAAAAGGAGAATTAAGTTTTATAATACAGGACACCTTAGGGGAATAAAAGATAGGGGAGAGAAAAAATACTCCAGACAATGAATCAAAAAAATAAAAGCTTTCCTGAAACTGAAAAGGAAAATTGAAACTATATATTGAAAACATAGCACACATCTAAGAATATCAACTCAGAATGACCAACAACAAGGCATATTCTAATAATTGGATTTTGTTGGTTTGTTTTGTTTTGTTTAGAAAGAGTCTTACTCTGTTACCCTGGATATAGTGCCATGATGTCATAGCTCACAGTGACCTCAAATTCTTAAGCTTAAGCAATCCTCTTACCTCAGTCTTCCAAATAGCTGGGGCTATAGGTGCCCGCCACAACACCAGGCTAGTTTTTTTCTATTTTTCATAGAGATGGCATCTTGCTCTTGCTCAGGCTGGTCTGGAACTTCTGAGCTCAGATGATCCACCCACCTCAGCCTCGTAGAGTGCTAGGATTACAGGCATGAGCCACCATGCCTGGCCAAAAATCATTGGAATTTAAAGAAAAAAAAAAATATATATATATATAGAGAGAGAGAGAGAGAAGATGCTTAATAGAAAACAAAGGCAAGGAACACACCTATGGTGCATCTTAGCAGGGTACTGGTGAAACTTATTAAAGGTAGAGTATCAATGTCTTTATATAGTGATCACGAAAATGCCATGAAGGCTATCTGTAACAGTACGATAAAAATATTTCTGAATGTATATGAAGCACATTGTGCCCTATGATTGCACCAATGTACACAATTATGATTCAATAAAATTATAAAA
>CAUYON010076229.1:0-19738 GCA_963573935.1 Arctocebus calabarensis
CTTACCACTGGGGGGAAAAAAAAGAAAGAAAGAAAGAAAGAAAATGCCATGAAGGCTATGTTAAACAGTTTGATGAAAACATTTCAGATTGTATATGAAACCAGCACATTGTATCCCTTGATTGCACTAATGTACACAGCTATAATTTAATAATTAAAAAAATATTTTTTTCCTTGGCCCTATTCTAGATTCTGCTCTGAGCATCAATCTTCCAACCTAGCAAACTTCTTATGAGCCATGTCTAGCCCACCATCTCCAGTTCCTCCCCTCCCCTACTGCCAACCTGATAGTCTGACTTCCACCCACTACTCCCCTGAAAGTGCTCTCCAAGGTCAATGGCTGTCTTAGTCGATTTGGGTTACTATAACAAAATACCGTAGACTGGGTTGCTTAAACACAGACATTGATTTCTCATAGTTCTGGAGGCTGGGAAGTCCAAGATCAAAGGGTTGGCCTATTCAGTTTCTGATGAGGGCTTTCTTCCTGACTTCCAGATGGCCACCATTCTCCTCGTGTGCTCACTTGGCAGGGAGAGAGAGAGAGAGCTCTTCTTATAAGGACACTAATCCCATCCTGAGGACCCCACCCTCGTGACCTCACCTAAGCCTAATTATCTACCACAGGCCCCCCTTCCAAATACCAACCCATTGGCGCTGATGGCTTCAACATATAAATTGGAAGAGAGACAACAGATATTCAGTTTATAGCACTGGCCATTCTTTCTCTGGCCTCTCAGCTTCAGACACCCTTGATTATTCCTTTCCCTGGGCTCCCATGGCAAGGAGGATTTGGATTTCCCCTACATCTCTAAGTGGCCTTCCCAGACAGCACGGTGACACCATCCTCTCATAGCCTCTATCTGTCTACATGCAGAGGACATCAAAGCTCTAACTATAGGTCCTCTCTGAAAACCCTTCTATCCAACTGCCTGTGGATATTTCCACTTTTAGAGAATTCATTAGAAGGGAGAGAGAAAAACTATTAACCTGTCTGAAGCATTGTATTAGTTTGCTAGGGGGTTCACAGCAAAATGCTAGAGACTGGGTGCTCACATAACGAATTTATTTTCTCACATTCTGGAGGCTGGAAATCCAAGATGAAGGTGTTGGCAGGTCTAGTGACCTTTGAGGTCCCTCTCCTTGGCCTGCAGATGGCTACCTTCTCTCTGTGTCCTCAGTGCTCTTTCTTTTGTGTGCATGCACGCCTGATGTCTCTCCCTGTGTCCAAATGTCCTCCCCTTTTAAGGGCTCCAGTCAGATGGGATTAGACTCCACCCTAAAGCTTCATTTTATCCTAAATACTCAAGGTGCCCCCTCCAAATACAATCACATTCTGAGGTGCTGTTAAGGATTCCATGTATCAATTTAGGGGGCCACACTTTAGCCCTCAACAGGTAGCTACTTGGATGCCACTTCAGGTGCGTGTGTGAGTCCCAAAGGCACGTCAGCACCATTTCCAGGAATATCTTCCTCACTCTCAGACCTCATCCTTTGCCTCTGGGCCTCTCCCAGGGCAAATAGAGGTAGTACTCATTTGATTCACCACTTCCCTTGGTCAGCCCATCACAGGCGTTCTTCTGAAATACGCTCACTTCTCTCCATCTTTGCTGCAACACACTTGGTCAAAGCCACCATCCTCTTTCATCTGGATTGGCGCAAGGGCCTTCTAAGTAGTTTTTCTTCTTGTGTCTTTCCCACCTGCAACCCACTCTCCATGTGGCTGTCAGAGTGAGCCTTCTCAAATGCATTTCTGACCATGTTAAAAATCTTGCTTAAAGCTTTCGACAGTAAGGCCTACATGGACCTACTTGATCTAGGCCCTGCTTAACCTCCCCCGCTCTGAATTTATTTCAGTTCTTTAAATCCACCACTCTCTTCTGTCTGAGGCTCTTTGCTCTTCCTGGGACACCTTTTACCTTGCCCTTAGCTAGCTATTACTCTTAATTCAAACATCACTTCCCCCAGGAAGTCCTCCTTGATCTCCTTGCCAAGGGGGTTGGATGCCTCGCTTTGTACGATATGCATGTTTAATTATAGGTCTCCTCTAGAGAGATATATAGATTACAAGAATAGGCAACATGTCTGTGTTGCTTTTCCTCCAATGCCTAGCAATGTATCTAAAATATAACACTCAATAAATAGAATGAGTGATTGAAATACAGATTATGGCAGAAATAATGGATTCAATGAGAGAAGACCTAGGTCCTTTTCTTAACTCTGTCACTAGCCAGCTATTTCTAGGCCCTGCTTACCTCCCCCACTCTGAATTTATTTCAGTTCTCTTCTGAGAGTGGTGGCTTTAAAGAACTTAGGAGGGACCTAGGAGTTTAAAGAACCTAGTTAGGGACCTAGGAGTCCGTTCTTAAGGACTTTTCTTAACTTTGTCACTAACCAGTGTCTATAGACTAAAATAAGATTGGACTAGAAGTTATCTCTCAAAGTCTGTCTTGATTCTAAATGACTGTAATTCCTCATCTCTGACCCCAGGTAGAATAGAGTGAAGGAAGAGACCTTTGCCTGCTATTGATTGAGACAGAATGCCAATAGCTTGATAGAAATATAAGAGGCCTAGGAAAGGCCAGCAGGAGACAGAAGTAATAAAGAAGACCCACTGACACTAAAAGTCTTCTAAATCAACATGATTAAATAAATAGTTCTTGACAACAACTCAAAGAGAAAACAAAGACACCAAAGGTTATGACTTTGAGTGTCCCCTCCCTCTCCTGTGTTTCTCTCTTTCTCTCTTGTCCTCCCTACCCAAACCCAGAGACTTCCATTCTTACTAAAGTGTGCGTGGAGTTGCAGGGGCTGGGGGGAGGGGCATCGCTTAGATTAAGAGGCGAACTAGTAGGGGCATACTCTTGGCTTGAGAGGATCGTTGTCTATTTCTGACAAGGAATACACAATTAGTTTCAAGTGATAACCTCTCCTTCCTGGGGTGCAAGCACCAGAAAGGGGAAAAGGATAGTGAAGAAATTTATTTTTTCTTTTCTGTGATTTTTTTTTATTTTTTCGAATTAATATGAGGGTACAAATTTATACATTACATTGTTCTCACTTCCAGGGTAGAGTTCTGGCTGTAGATGAGCCCCTCGCCCAGGGGGTGTTTTATGCACCCTTATGGTGTGCACACTAGGTGAGATCCCACCTCCTGCCTTTCCTCTTTCTGCCAGTCCCCCACCCCCCAACCCCTTTCCCCATACTGGACTATATTTCTGTTTTATTGTTCATATGAGCATGTATTGTTTAGATATCGATTTCATATTAGTATGGAGTACATTGGATATTTATCTTTCCATTCTTGCAATAGTTTCCTGGGAAGAACGTATTTCAACTCCATCCAGGTAAATGTACAAGGTGTAAAGTCTCCATCTTTTTAATGGCTGAATAGTATTCCATGGTATACAGATCCCACAGTTTGTTGATCCATTCATGGGTTGATGGGCACTTGCATTGCCTCCATGAAGAAATTTAATAGAAAAGTTGCATCCAGAAGATCTTTTGGTCAGTAATAGAAAATAGGAGGTCCCTGCGATACTCACTTGAAGAACACTTGGCTTTCTCAGCTTTTGTTTTATTTCTCCTCTTCCATTTGGATTAGAAGAAGCAACTCTTTCTTTTGCTTGATGACTGCAACACCGAAGAATAAATATGACTAGGGTAGAAATGTATGTTCCCAAGGGAGGACAACTTTGGTGGTCTGTCAATGCGTTTGCCTTATAGAGAAAGCTGGTTTAACTATAGGTTTGCGTACGTTATGTAGAAATTAAATGAGGAGAACAAGGAGGACTTCCACCCAACACAAGTCACAGTGTGGGTTGCCAGACATGGTGCACTGCTGAGGATTAAAAGGTGAATAAAATAGTCTTGTTTTTAAGACCATCAGTGTATTGTAGTCTCTTCAGGAGGGCTGCTTTCGACTTAGGCTGCTCACCGGAATTACTGGGAAGCTTTAACAAAAACACCGATGCGATCTTGCTGGGAATGTAAAATGACACAACTGCTATGGAAAACAGTGCAGTGGTTCCTCAAAAAAACTTAAAATAGAATTCCCACACAATCTAGTATTCCACTTCTGGAAATATCCCTGGAACAGAAAGCTAGGTCTTGAAGAGACATTTGTACACCCCAGTTTCTAGCAGCATTATTCACAGTAGCCAAAATGTGAAAGCAGCCCAAGTGTTTACCAGGGGGTGGATAGAAAAACACCATGGCGTATACACGCAGTGGAATATTATACAGTTATAAAAAGAAAACCAATTCTTGCACATGCTACAACATGGAAGGACCGTGAGTATGTTACGCTAAGTGAAATGAGACAATCACAAAAAAACAAACACTATCTGATTCCACTTAGATGAAATACTTAGAGTAGTCAAAATCATAGAAACAGTAGTAGAATCTTGGTCACTAGGGGCTGGAACAGGCACAAGTAGGGAGCTATTATTTAATAGCTACAGAATTTCAATTTTATAAGATGAAACGCATTCTGAAGATGGACAGTGGTGATGATAGTGCAACATCGACAATGTACCTAATGCCACTTAAAAATACGGGGTGTCCCATAAGTCACCCCTAAAGTTGCCGTATATAGGGAAAATGGGAAATTATACCCAAATGTACCTTTATTTGCAAAATATTCATTATGAAATTTTACAAAGAGATGACCAACACATAGAGAATATTTGTAAATTATTTGGTAATTATTTAAAAATAAGTACTCACACATGCACCACCCTGATAGCTGGTTCCCACTCCCAAGAGAGTCTAATTTAATTGGTCTTGGTAGAGCCTGCACATGGGGATTTTTATAACCTTCCACAGATTCCAATGTGCAACCTAGCTTAAGACTGCAAAAAAAAAAAATCACTTATCTACAGAGTAACAACTAAATCCAGAGTTAGAAGACCTGAGTTCTTCATCACTTGAAACTATGTGAGTGCTTAAAACTTTGCCGAGTCTCACTTCAGCCCTTTATGTCTGTATAATTCAACGCGACACGCCTCTCCCTGGGTGGTGGGGAAAGGATTTATTTAAGTTACTCTATAAGAAAGAATTTTATACTTTAACAATTACAAGGCATAATTAGGTGAAAGAAAATAACAAGTAGAAAGAGAGATCATTTGTTTCTCCCACTGCCAGCTAGATGCCTTTATTTGACCCCCAAGGTGAAATTAATCTTTCTCTCCTTCCCTCAAACGTCCCATAGAACTTTGTTAGCATCTTTATTACACAACCAACCCTGTATCAAAATCATCTATATAGCTGGCTGCCACCCCACAGATCTTAGTTCCAGAAAGGCAGACGGTGACTGACTCATCACCCCAGATCCCACCGTGCCTAGCACACAGTGGGCAAATAAACATTTGCCAAATCCCAGTGCGTTGTGTTATTTAACAGCATGTAGACCTGATGTAGTCAATGTGTTTCAAACAATACGCCTGTTACCAGCAGCCTTGCTACTCCAAAGACAGGCTTTTTTTCCATAAATAATAAGATGCATATGCACAGAGCAAAAATGGTGGCCCAAGAAACAGCGCTGTTGTGATATATACATGGGGTGACAGTCCAGACAAAGGCCCCGCTGGTCCTGACACCCAAGCCACTCAACCACACCTTTCTACTTTGGTGCAGACAGTGGTGCTGTTATTATGAAGATGAGGGGTTGGCCAATATGAGCCTGAAATCACGGCACATTTTTATGTAATGCAAAGGTATTTTTTTTCTTTAGTCTTGAGATAATGAAGCAATGAACTAGGCCAACCTTTCCCACGCAAAGACTGATGAAATGCAAGGAGGGAGACAAAGGAGACTGCTCCTCTTATCACTTAGCCACTCCTCTCTTCCAGCACTGATTCAAAAATGTGTGTATAAGCAGCTCAGAGAGAGCTAAGCCAGACATATAAGAAACACAGGTCATCTGTAATTTCATTTGGCCTTCCATAAACTCCACCCAGGAAAATTAACTTGGAAAGAGATGCAGGAAAGAAATGGGCATTTTTTGAGTGCCTATGGCAGCCCTTTCTGACCTCATTACATTCTCACAACACCTGCATCAGATGGCAATATATTCAGCTACAAATAAACACTGACTTAAAGTCACTTGAGGAAGTAGGACTTCTTTTTCTCACATGTGACTAGAGGTCTAGCGAGAGGAGCTGCTGGCACTGGCACTGGGACTCTTTCAGCCTTTCCTGTATGTCAGTGTGTCTCAGTCACAAAATGGAAGCTCTCACTCCAGACATCACAGCTACATTCCAGGCAAGAAGAGGGGAAAGGGGACATGCCACTGCTTCTGTTCCCCTTCCCTTTTTTTTAAATCAAAAAAGCAAATGCTTTCCCAGAAAGGCAATTCCACTGACCTCTACCTATGTCTGTCAAAGGCTGGGGTCTCTAGAGTCTAAAATAGAGTGTATTGTCCATGTGACTTATCGAGAGACTGATTTCAGTGAGACTTTTTTTTTTTTTTTTGAGACAGAGCCTCAAGCTGTCACCCTGGATAGAGTGCTATAGCATCATAACTCACAGCAACCTCCAATTCCTGTGCTCAAGCGAGTCTCCTGCCTCTGCCTCCCAAGTAGCTGGGACTACAGGCACCCGCCACAACACCCAGCCATTTTTTGGTTGCAGCTGTCATTGTTGATTGGTGGGCCCCGGGCTGGATTCGAACCCACCAGCTCAGGTGTACGTGGCTGGCACCTTAGCCCGTTGAGCTACAGGCGCCAAGCCTCAGTGAGACTTTTAAGGGAGTAAAAGCAGCGTAGGGCAGAGGATCAGAAGCTGGGCCAGGACTGGGGTTCAGCTGAAATCCCACCTCAGCCTGGTCCCTCCACAGAGCCATCCCCTATTGAGCAAGGGCTTCTGGCTCTCCAGTCCCCATGCCAGTCGGTGCCTGTGCTCAGGCTGCCCAGGGAGTGTGTCCGAGGGTATGTGGCAGAGCCCTGAGTCTCTTCCCAGCAAGGAGGCTCCCTCAGCTGGGAGCAAATCACAGCAGCTGCAGGGTCAGGACGATGTCCAGGGAAAGGAGAGTCCAAAAGGCCACCAATGCATCTTCTACAATCTCATGGTCCAAACTAGGTCACGTGGCTGCCTCTGGGTATGTCACATTGGGAAAGAAAATGTTTGGTTTTTTAGCTTCTACAGTGACATGTGAATGCCTTGCTGATCGGAGGGCCAATAAATAATGTGTCCCCAAACCACTCCTGAGTTGGGCTTCTTACTCGCTAACGAGAGAAATCTCTTTTCCCTTCTCCAGATGTTTCCCTCCATGTGAAAGCAATTCCAGTAGAACACAGTTCTTAAACTGTCCAGTCTCTGGACCCCTTTAAACTTTTAAGCATTACTGAAGATCCCAAAAACCTTCTGTTTATTTGGCTTGTATCTATGGTTATTCACCACATTAGAAGTTAAAACCAAAAAATTTTTAAATATTTATGTACTGACTCATTTAAAAATGATTTTTAAACCATTAAATATTAATATTAATTAATTAATAATACTTATCAAAATAACTGTATTTTTTAATTAAAAATGTAAAAGTACAGTTGTTTTACATTTTTGCAACCTTATATCTAGCTTAACCAAAGACAGCTGGATTTTCATAGATGTTTCTGCAATCAGTTTGTTTCAGAATATGTTGTTTTGGTTGAAGTATATGGAGAAAATCCAGCTTCATACAAACATATAGTTGGAAAAGGGAGGAATATTTTAATACTTTCAGATAATTGTAGATATTCTGCTTCGATACTACACCCAAATTCAACAAGTGATAGTTGTTTTTTTTTTTGTTTGTTTAACAAGTGAACAGTTTATTAAGAATTAAACAAAGGTATGATGTGATACAGTACAAGCAAGACACTCAAGATAGGTATAATAGTACTACTCACACAAAAACTTGAATTTTTTTTGTTTTAAGAGACAGAACCTCGCTTTGCCACCCTGGATAGAATGCCATGGAGTCACACCTTGGAGCAACCTCAAAGTCTTGGGCTTACTCAATCCTCTTGCCTCAGCCTCCCAAGTGGCTAGCACTACGGATGCCCACCGCAATGCCCAGCTATTTTTAGAGACGTGGTCTCTCTCTGGCTCAGGCTGGTCTCAAACCCATGAGCTCAGGTAATCCACGCACTTCAGCCTCCCAGAGTGCTGGGATTATAGCCACTATGCCCAGCACAAGTGATAGTTCTTCAAGGTTAATTTTAATATGAAATATGAAATCATCTCAATGTTTACATTACAATCCTCTAATCTATCTTGCAGTTTGAATGGATCTTTGAAATATCCTGTATTTAGGCTCGGTGCCTGTGGCTCAAAGGGCTAAGGCGCCAGCCACGTACACCTGAGCTAGCGGGTTCGAATGCAGCCCGGGCCCGCCAAACAACAATGACTGCTGCAACAAAAAAATGGCTAGCCGTTGTGACGGGCGCCTGTGGTCCCAGCTACTTGGGAGGCAGAGGCAGGAGACTAGCTTGAGCCCAGGAGTTGGAGGTTGCTGTGAGCTGTGATGCCACGGCACTCTATCCAGGGTGACAGCTTGAGGCTCTGTCTCAAGAAAAAAAAAAAAAAAAGAAATATCCTGTATTTAATGTTTGCAAAGTTTTGGTCCACTGCCTCAAGCAGGTTTTCCAAATGTTACTGCATCTCATTATACATCATCCCAAAACTGCATTCATTAATATTACCATCAGACCCATCAGGTAAGTTTTTAAATGGTGGGAAGCTGTCCAGACTATGGTTTTCTAAAATTCTAATTTTGCTTATAAGCTCAAATTTTATCATTACCTTAAAATGACAGCCATTTCATTACAGAAAATATCAGCTAAATGCCTGAGTTTAAATTATTATAGTTTGCCAATCATTTTTTTATGTAACGTGGTACTCCAGAGGGAGAATCAAGTTCAGCTCACAATTCAAACAACAGCACAAGTACATTTCCTCTGGACAGACACTGTTTTTCAGGATGCAGGAGAAGTCTAGTCAGCCGTTTGTGGAAGAAAATTAACGTCACTCATCAAGGATATTCTTCTCTGAGAGTGTTTTGGTTTTTGCTCTTTTTTCCTGGGCATGTAGCTGTAAAGGACACAGTGCCACTAGCACAGTTTGATGTCTCTGTCTTGGTTCAGGCTAAGGCACAAGCAATTGTATCCATCTTTGGATTTGCGCCATCAATGCAAATGTCAATACAGTGAAGGAGGCAAATGATATCTTTGCATTATGAAAATTCTTTTGACCTTGGGGACACTCTGAGAGGGACTTGGGGACTCCCACCAGTCTGAGAACCTTTACAGACACTTTAAGAACTTCCATCAGATTCACTTCAACTTCCTGCCCATCAACTGGCTTCCAAAGCCTTCAGGGGAGGCTGATCTGTGCCTGTCCAACTCTCTTTCTCTATCTCAATAATTATGATTCATTTTCCCTCACCCCTAGAAGAGTGAATTAGGGTTCCTGACAGTACTGAAAAACCTCTCAGTTTATTATCATTTACAAAACCTTGTTAATAGTTTTTAAAATCACTCAGCTTACCTCTTTAAGTGAAAAGCTGTACATAGCGGTGACCCTTGGCCAAGAAGGGATACTTGACCCAGACTTAGGACAATCAGATGCTCTTCCCTAAGAATTTGACAGATTGGCTTCAGTCCCCCAAACAGGAGATTCTTGCCTTAGATTTGTTTAACCAATGGGTCTGGGGAAGGAGTCCCTCCTAGAGCAAAGGGAGTTCTGCTCTGGGCAAATGTCTTCTCGGTATTATGTCCCTGTCTTCCAGAACCAGCATCAGAATTTGTTTTTGACTATCCAGCCCGCTGATAGACAATCATAGTAGACCTGTCAAATAAACTGCACTTCCTCCCAGGCACGAGCAAGAGACCCAAGCTGAAAACTCAGGCAGATATTCTTCCCTAGAATCCAAACCTTGAGTTAAGTGACTCTGAGGCTGCAAAGGGATTCCCCCTAAAAGCAGCCCCTCTTGCCACCTGATCCCTAGTTCTGACAAAAACTGCAGTTCATTCTCTTTTATCCCTGTTCTTTGGGATATCGCATATCCTTCCCACAGCCAAAGTCTATTTCTGTTGCTTGGACCAAACATTTCTAATTTATATAGTCCCAAAGACAAATTGCTTCTACCTTAGAAGGCATAAACTACTTAAGAACTCTCCAAATGACAATTTTCTAGGCTTGAAAATGCTAAGATCCACCAGGCACCCATGATAGTCCACTGAGGCTCAGGATCTGGGATTGGTGGATATTTTCACTGCTGCTACATACGTATCCACACTGCCTACCACATCAGCTCTACAGCTATTTCCCAGGAAAGCTATGATATTTTTGAGCTCTGAGGTGTAACCTTTCAGTTACTATTTGATGGAGGAAACGCTGTTTGCTGGATTTTTAAAATCACACTTTCAGCACAGGGTATGGCTGGGGAAATGAGAATTTATGCACTGATGCCATCAAAGACTGAGGTCATATATGTAAATCCACTAGGTTACTGAAGTATCATGGAAGGCACCAGCCACGGAAGCCTGAGACGTTCCTGTTAAACTTACCGTTATCCTGATTGCACGGACCAGTCTCTGTGTTCATGATAACACATGATAACCTGATGACTTCCACAATCAGCTTTATCAAGCTTCTTATCTCTGAGCAGAGTGTGACGCAGAGGGGATTGGAAATACTCTAGATGACATTCAAAGTCAGGTGAATATCCTATATGCTGGAGTCGCAAACTCAGATAGCTAAGAGAAAAAGCATGTAGCAAAACTGAAAATAGCAGACTAGTAGGAATAGTGAGCAAAGAAAGAGCTCGTGATTCATTTCAAGAAAGGAGACTGCCAATAAAAAGGGATTTGTGGCCTGGATTTAACCTGTGCGCATTCAGTATGTAACCATTGGTCCAAAGGGTAACTGGAAGGAACAAATACAAGGACCACATTTATTGAACTAAATGCCAGGTGTATTGGCGTGCCTTGTCAAATATTTTCTCATTCAATAGCTCTAACAAATGAGTTAAAATATCCTCATTTTTCCCTCCTACGAAAAATGAGTGTCAGATATTTTAAAGACCTACCCCATGTCATACATATGTGGTTTTGCTGAACTTTGCTTATAGGTGTATCTAAAGTTCTTGTTTTTTCCATTATAAACCAATGGTTTAAATGTCGACATTGTATATGTATTCATGTTTTACTCAGCTGACAAACTTAAAAAATTAAATTCATTATAAATATTCAGTAATTAAGGATTTCCACGGTAAAAACCTTGATTATTTCTAGCTTTAGGGGAAGACAAGATATTGAGATGTATCAGATAGATATTGAGTTCTCAGGCAACCCAGTAAATGTTGGACATGCAGTTCTGGTGCTGTCCACAGGACCTGGTGGGAGCTGTTCCCTTAGATGAGACCAGGCTTGGCCCATCCTACCCAACTGACTCAGGTCAGCTGGCTCCTATCTCCAAGCTTACTTGCCCGACCCTTGTGGACATTTTAGTTTGTCCCATCCCCCACTTCCATCCTGCATGTGTTTCATCCCAGACAAAAAGAAGTTGTTACCTTCTCTTAATTGTGCACCTGCAGCAACATTTAGGATTGGAGTGCTACTTTTTTTATTTTTAATTTTTTTTTTTGAGACAGAGCCTCAAGCTGTCCCCCTGGATAGAGTGCTATGGCATCACAGCTCACAGCAACCTCCAATTCCTGGGCTCAAGCGAGTCTCCTGCCTCCACCTCCTCAGTAGCTGGGACCACAGGCGCCCGCCACAATGCCTGGCCATTTGTTGGTTGCAGCCATCATTGTTGTTTGGTGGGCCCGGGTTGGATTCGAACCCACCAGCTCAGGTGTACGTGGCTGGCACCTTAGCCCATTGAGCCACAGGCACCGAGCCTGGAGTGCTACTTTAATCAAGGTATTTAAAATCAGTAAGCTTTTCCCTTTGCTTTCAGAACATAAAGAGATGTGCATATTTATTCAGATTTCCATCTCAGATACAGCCATTTTATTACAAGTCTTATTGAAGGAGGCAAAGAACTAAAGTGGTAGCACATATGACTCTTGAACTTGAAGCCAAGACACAGATCTGCAACTGTAGCACTTGTCAATTTCAAGCATGCAACATCTCCTCTTCACCAATCACAGATCCTAAAACACAACAAAGTCACCAAACTAATATCTAATATCCCCAAGTTCAGCCTTAAAGCACCAATGATCATTTTTATCTACACAGATCAATGGCTTATAGGCAAAGAGAGAAAATACATATATATACACACGCACTTACAAATATTGTCAAATGAAATAATTCACTGATGATTGGTTTGGCTTCACTTCCCCAAAGTCATTTTGGATTTACTAATCCAATCTTAACCTTCATTCCACTTCCTCTGAGCAGACACGAATTCAGTCTGCCTCATAGTACTTTATACATGTGAAGATATTAGTTCTTAGAATTGAGTCATAGAATTTTAGTGCCAAAATAATCACTTCATCCAGGCCTTTCACTTTATTGGTGAAGAAACTGAAATCCCCCAAATTTAAATGATTTGCCCAAGGTCACAAAAAAATACCTAATAAAGGGTACATTTGACCACAATGTACCCTTCCCATGATGTACCTATCCCAAGATCTTTATATGTCCATATTCATCTATTTTTCATCCTCTCATATACACTCTGAAACTGGTGTGCCCAGTTATAACATCTGCAATTTACTTGTAAATACTTTAGCTCAGACAGTGTGATGTCAATGATCGTGGTTGTTAGTCTTAATCTGCCCTCCAGGGACAGTGAGTGGCTCTAATCAAGAATTCACAGCTAGCATTTAATCAGAATGCCACACACCAGAGAGGACTATCACAAGGCTTCAGCCACCTTCAATCAACACCAGACGCTTTGCTAATTATAATAAACACTATTAATAAGTGTTCCTTGGTGAAATTAGTGACTCATTAATTAGCATAATGGATACTAAAAATGGATTGTCATTGGTGAAACCAGTACAGTTCAAGATAAAAATGTTTTAGAGGTACTCTTCCACCTCTTCACAATCACCTTTGCCCATAAGTATGGCACCTAGGGCTAGAATCAGGGATTCTGGTTGACAAGTATCACTACAGGGTTACCTGAGTTTTGCCTCCCTAAAGAGGAGAGGTCTGTGACTTTCTACGATTATAGAACAGGTTTTATGGACTGTTCCTGAGCCTATGTATTAATACAGGTTTATTTAATAAATGTCTATATGTAGAATTTGGCTGAAGACTCACTTTCAATATAAACTAGTTATAATGAGATTGTCAGGATGTATCCACTGCCACTCACCTGTGAGACTGGAGGCTACTGCTATCTACCAGAATTACTAATTGTAAATTACTATTATGTGGATTACTATTACGAGTTGAATGGAGTCCCTAAAAAATTAATATGTTAAAGTCTTAATTTCCACCTAAAAATGTGGTCTTATCTGGAAATAGGCTCTTTATAGACATAATCGAGTTAAAATGAGGTTATTTTTAGAGACAAAGACACAGAGAGAATACCATGTGAGCATACAGGCAGAGACAGGGGTGATATGTTTCCAAGCCAAAGAACACAAAGATTTCCAGCAAACCACCAGAAGCTAGGGGATAGGCATGGAACAGGTTCTATCTCATAGCCCCCAGAAAGAACCAGCTCTTGCCACCACCTTGATCTTGGACTTCCAGCATTCAGAACTGTGAGACAAGCATTTAAGTCATCCAGTTTGTGGCACTTTTTTACAGCATTACCAGCAAATTAATACAATGATCAGATGAGTTAAGGTCTGTTTGTAAAATGGCTTCAATAATTGGACTGATATGACCAGTATGACAAGAGTCACAATTAACTACCAGCTGTGTAATTCCCAAAACATCTAATTGCATTATGTTGTATCCCTACTTAAAAATCTACCCAATCGGGTAGCGCCTGTGGCTCAGTGGGCAGGGCACCCGCCCCATATACTGAGGGTGGTGGATTCGAACCCAGCCCCAGCCAGCTAAAACAACAATGACAACTGCAAAGACAAAAAAAGCAGGGCATTGTGGCGGTTGCCTGTTGTCCAGCTATTCAGGAGGCTGAGGTAAGAGAATCGCTTAAGCCCAAGAGTTGGAGGTTGCTGTGAGTTGTGACGCCACAGCACTCTACTGACGGTGACAAAATGAGACTCTGTCTCAAAAAAAAAAAAAAAAAAAGAACTACCCAATAAACTTTAGATGGAAGGATGAGGCTGACACAACCTGGCCCCACAGTCAGTGATCCAGAATACACTTGCAGTCAAAGTGTTCATTACCTCATTGCAATAAGGGAAAATGTACGCCAAAGGGAACCATGACCTTCTCAATAAGAGGGTGGTAGAATGGGCTTGTGGTAATGATATGTGGGGAAAGTTCAAGGAAATGGACTCTTGCTCTTAATAGGATGCTGTCAGGAAGCACATGATTCTATTATTGGGTATTTTAGCAAGTCTCATCTAAAAGGCAAAAGGAACAAAGTCACGCTCAAAGTATAATTGGTAAAAAAGCAGCAGTCATTTATATTAGCTAGAAAGAGAGGTGTTTGTGGTTTTGACAATGTCCCACCCTTCATATGTGCTCAAACATGATTATGGAGTCATCTTGTGCTTATCGTACTCCGGCAGGGTCACAGAGTGATCTTGCAAGATGCTGGTGTCCTACGAAGTTGTTGATGGTCAACAGGAGCATACTAGGCCAGCTTTTCTCTTTCTCACCACTGAGCAACCTGAACATCAGTAACAGTAGGACAAATGGATATTATACACCTCCAGAGGTGATGCCAGGAGAAGTGTACCCCATCACCTCCAAAGTGCTCTTGTCAAGAAAGAAAGATTAAGTCTACTGAAGCCTCCAGACCAGCACTATCCAATAGAAATATAATGTAATTTAAGGCCTAGTGCCTGTAGCTCAGTGGTTAGGGCACAGGTCACATACACTGAGGCTGGGGGTTTCAAACTCTGGCCAGCTAAACAACGACAACTGCAACAACAAAAAAAAAATAGCCAGGCACTGCCTGTAGTCCCGACTACTTGGGAGGCTGAAGGCAACAGAATGGCTTAAGCCCAAGAGTTTGACGTTGCTGTGAGCTGTGATGCTACAGCACTCCACCGAGGGCAACATAGTGAGACTCTGTCTCAAAAAATAATAATAATGTAATTTGCAATATTCCAGTAGCCACATTAAAAAATTAAAAACTAATTTAAAAATATATTTAGATAATGTATCCAAAATATCATTTTAATATATCATCAATATAAAAATATTACCACAGCATTCGACATTATTTTTTTCACACTAGGTCTTTCACAACAAGGAGTTAGGATGGGTAAAATGCAAACAGGGTGTGTTCAGGAGTCACACAGACTTGGGTTTGAATTTGTCCCTTCCTGTAGTTTATGGGACCTGGGCAAGTTCCTTAACTGGAGAACCTCAGTATCCTCCTCTAGAAAATGGCAATAGTAGTCCTGCCATGGACTGGGCATCTGTTGTGTTGGTCTGTCCAGCATTTGGTCCCAGTCTCGATAAATGCTCCAGAGTGTCACTATCCCTCAAAGAGACAAACTGTTTAATGCTTGCCGAGAAGCAAAGAAAGACAGAGGGGAAGAGAGCCCTGAAGAGTCTGATTCTCCCTCCCACATTCCTAGGCCAGGTCTGCAATTCCCCAGAGCGCCTCATCCCCGTCAGCCGGGCTCAACAAGGAATGTGGATCATTGAGAACCAGCAAAACTGACCTAACTTTGAGGCCTCGAATAATGCATTCCTCTCCTTTGACATCAATTTTGTCTAGATTAAAAATCCAATAACAGGCTGTCATTGAGTCTCTGAAAAGAGAGGGTAATAAAAAGGAGACCCCAGCTCCACAATAGAAAGCAGGTGATCTTTAAAAATTGGTTCCTTCAGCTGTCTGTGCTACACAAATTCCAAAAATGTAGGACAGCTGCTCCTTCCCCTTCTGTGTTCTATTTGGTGAGTGGCCCCATTATTTTCTGTTTGCCTGGATAGGACTCTGGGAAGGGGCCTCCTGTCTCAGTTCCTCCAGTTTGCCTCGTTTTGTCTCCTCAGCGTCCTGCACTCCTGGGTCTCCCTGTCGTCCCTGCCTGCGGGGACGGGCCTGCACGAGTCGCCCACCACCCTCGCCAACCCCTCCCTCTTTCCAACCCATCTTTTGCTTCCAGGTCACGAACCTAAATAACTCTGAAAATGAATAGCTGAAATATGCGGCGTAATGAAGTGCTGTGGCACCGAGTAATAGTGTGCAAACCATTTCCTTTCTGGTACATTTGTCAAGCGTGTGCCCTGCCTTGGGTTGGGTCTGCTGTACGTTCTTTTGATTAGAGAAGATAGAACTTGATTCAGAATACTTCTGGGGCTGTCACGTGGAAAACGAGGCTAGGCAGTGCCAGCGGGCCTGGGCACCCTAGAATCGGGAGCTGGAAAGCCTCCTGTAAGCAGGCAACTGGCTGTGCTGTCCAGTTCTTTCTCATAGAGACTATGTCATTCTTCCTCTTTTTGCAGACTGGCTCTTACTGCTTTTTTGAGCACAAGGCCAAGGGTAGGCAGCCCACAGATTTTATCATCCTCTGATCTAGCTCCCTTGGGGTGGTACACAGGAGAGCAGGCAGAAGACCCCGGGGTTAGGTAAAAGCTCTAGGGGCTCTGTCCCTTCCAGGGTACTCTTGCCCCTCAGGGCTGCAGTCTTTGCCTCTTTGCTTGGCTTGTCACCTTGCTTCGACACCCTTTTTCTTGATATCTTCCTCATACTTGCGCAGGGAGAGCTAAATTTTCCCCTTCTCTCTTTTCCCGACTTTATCATGGTATTTATAATATCATATTTGGTTTTCAATCAAATACAAAAAGATTTCTTGCAGGACAGCTGAGTGGTTAACAGAACAGTCACTGGAGTTAAATTAGCCTGGATCCAAATTATAGTTCTGCCACTTAACAGCCTATATGACCTAGGACAAGACATTACAGCCCCAAGATCCTTGTTCATCTATAAAATGGGATAATAGTACGTGCCTCATCGAATTCTTATGAGGATTAAATGTAGCACGCTTAGGAGTGTCTCTGAGGTACAGAAAGCGCTGTGTAAGGAAGGGTTCTAGCATTAATGTTATTCCTCCTTTAGGTTAACTCCCTAAGAGGTCAAACGTGGGTCTGATTTTATCCCTGGCTTTCAAAAATGTGACATGACTGAATAAATCTTGGTGCTTGGTCAGCTGACCAATGGCCACAACTTGGCTCACAGCTCTACCCTCAACCCTGCTTCCCCCAGGAAGCCTCCCTTGGGGCACCAGCTCCTCCAGCCTCTCCATTTCCTTCTTACCAGCGCCTCCAAGTTCTACTCACATGCTGCCTTTGAGTTTCTATGCTTAAAACATCTATTTCAGCAAGACACCTCCCTGGCCCAGTGACTTGACTGAAGCGCCCAGGTCCCTTTTATGGCGGTGTAACACCCGCCCCTTCTGGTTGGCTGGCTGAGCTTTCTCTATGATTCCTTTGGGCACCAACCCCACTACTAAATAAATCCTACACTAAAATAACCTCAGAAAGACAAGGACAACACTTTTTTTTTTTTAAATAACACAAGGAACATATGAATTCTCATTGCACAAAAAGAAAAAAAAATGAAAAAGAAACTCTAGAAATATAAAAACTACAAAGTCAAAGCCCTATATTCATTCATACTCCCCTCCCAGAGGCAATCGCTGTCATCAGTTCATTGTCTTCCAGACTTTCCTATGTCCTTTGAAGCCTACAAAGAATAGTTGTTTTGTTTTGCATGGTTCTTTTCACATAAATGGAATCATCTTGCATTTTTAGCTGCGGCTTGCTTTTCTCACGTAACGATTTGTCTTACAGACCTTTTCCAAATTGCAGAGGACTTTGTAGGATGGCTTTACAATTACATAGTTCATTTTCTTATTGATGGACAGCGAGGTTGTTTCCAAACTAAATAATGATTTCATTTTAGCACATCTTCCGTCACATTATCATTTTTAAAATGCGAATGAAAACCAAAATAAGTAACAAGAACATGAATTCTGGTTTTGTTGGTGTTTCATTTTTTTTTGTTTTTACAGCTATATATACTAATCATAAAATTGTATTCCTATATTTCTTTATATCTATTTAAATAGCATTTTAACAAAAATTATGAGAATAAAGTACAGGGTCTATACTTTGCATTTCTTTTTACATATAACCTTTGTGATCTTGGACAGGTGTATTGCATACTGCTGTGTAACGAATTCTCCCCAAACTGCATGGTTTAAGCAGACACTAAGGGCAGGTATGGTGGTACATACCCATAACCCTAACTACTTGAGACTAGGAGGAGCACTTGAGGCCAGCAGTTCCACACTGTAGTGTGCAATAATTGCATTTGTGAATAGCCACTGTACTCAGCCTGAACAACATAGTGACACTCCATCTCTAAAAATATATATATATGCACACACAGTTACTGTCTATCACCTTGGTCCAGTCCTCTGGCTAAGGGTCTCTTAAGTGCAATCATTAGCCAAGGCTGCAATCATCACAAGGCTCAGCTGGAGAGAATTAGCTTCCAAACTCACTGTTGGCAGGACTGGGATACCCACTGGCTGGTGGCCAGATATGTCAGTTCCTTGCACATGGACCTTTACATAGGATTACTTCCAATAGAGCTAGCTTCATCCACAGAGAGGCCTCAGAGAGGGTTGCAGGCTGAATGCTTGCTTATCCCCCTAATTCACATATTGAAACTCTACTCCCTGATGTGATGGTATTAGCAGATGGGGTCTTTGGGAAGTAATGTGAATTAGATGCTGTCATGAGGGTGAAGCCCTGGGAATGGGAGTAGTGTCCTTAATGAGTGTTCTGAGCTTGCTTCCTGTCCCTGCCACAGTAACAAGGCAGCCATGAATGTCTTTACTAGAGGGCCCCTTGATCCTGTGCTCCCCAGCCTCCACAGTTGTGAGAAATAAATGTTTATTGCTTAAGCCACCAATTATGGTAGATATTTTGTTATAGAAGCTCAAACTAAGACAGCAAGAGAATCAAAAGAAAGCCATAGTCTTTGTGTAACCTAATCACAGACGTGACATTCCATCGTTTTGACCATACTCTATTCATTTGAAATAAAATCAGCTCTTGCTCAAAGGGAGGGGTTACCCAGGAGGTGACACCAGGAGGAGGGATCACTGGGAGCTCCCTTTGAGACTCCTTTGGCCGCTCTGTAACTCAACTTTATCATCTATAAACCCTATAAAAGACATTGTGAGGATTAAAAGAATGTTAAAGTGCTTAGATATGTATTAATATAAGCATATTAATATGTAAAAGTACTTAAGTATGTAAAGTACCTTGCACAGGGTCAATACTAGAGAACATTAGCTAAATACAGATACAAAAATAATGCAAATACATAGACCAGTGATTTTTTTAATCAGTGTACAGTGAGAAGATCTTAGGTGTGCTACAGAAATTTTTAAAGGCTTTTCACAAGACGTCGTTGAAAGTGAAGAAGGAAGTTCCTGACCCTCCCAAAGCCGAAGCCAAAGCCAAGGCATTGAAGGCCGAGAAGGCAGTGCTAAAAGGCATCCACAGCCACAAAAAAAAGAAGACCCTATATCATCACCCACCTTCCGGTGCCACAGACTCTGAGGCTCCAGAGCCAGCCCAAATATCCTCAGAAGAGCACCCCCAGGAGAAACAAGCTTGACCACTATGCCA
>CAUYON010076230.1:0-11385 GCA_963573935.1 Arctocebus calabarensis
TCATATAGTAAACGAGAAAATATCATGAACGGTATGTCAATCAGGTTGATAAAATATCTCAGATTGCATGTGAAGCCCCCACACTGTACCCCATGGTTGAATTAATGTACACAGCTATGATTCAATAAAAAAAAAAAAAATAAATAAAAACTATCTAGATAATGTAAAAAAAAAAAAACAAACAAAAAGAATGAGATATACCGAAGAAGAGAAAGAAGAAAACTTTAATTTTAAAGAAACCATCAGTAGATTGGAGAATGCAAGTTGCAGAGGGAAACAAAAGTTCTTGCTCCAAAGAAAAGAGAGAGAAGGTAGCTTTTGTGCCTTTTAAATTTGACAAGTTTGAGGAAAGCTTATTAGTAATTATGAGG
Organism: Arctocebus calabarensis; assembly: GCA_963573935.1. Lineage (NCBI taxonomy): Eukaryota > Metazoa > Chordata > Mammalia > Primates > Lorisidae > Arctocebus > Arctocebus calabarensis. Next base: position 372 of record CAUYON010076230.1, read on the forward strand.
AGAGTTAAGCACATATGTAGTAGGCAAACGTGTAACATTCATTACATGTTCACTTAAGGGCAGGGATTTTCACATTAAAATAATATGAAACTTGGCTCTTTCTGTTAAAAGGTGAACTCTAAGACACAGTTTGTATGCACCCTGGATAAGCCAGCTGAAACTGGCCTGAGGTCTCTGGCTCTTAAGGACTAATGAACATTTGCAAGGCCAGTCCTCTGTCTAATCAGAGTTATGGTGATGGCAAAACAGGAGGCCTGGTGCAGAGTGGAGTCCAGCTTAGCTGGTATATGGCAGTTTATTGGGGTCAGTTGAGAAATTTCCAGCTGTAGTTGTTGTGATAATTTTTTTCAGGAGCTATTTTTTGCTTAATTACAGGAAAGAAAAACCTCATAATCAACACTTCACCCTCCTATGTCCATTTGGTTCCGTTTTTGATGTGTGTCATTTTAGCCACAGGAAATCCATTTTGTTTGTCTGCTGGGGTATATTTTAACAAATGAAAGCATATGCCCATACAAAAACATGAATGCAAATATTCCATGTAGCTTTACTCATAGCAGTGAAAATAAAACAAAAAAGCACATTCAATCCATTATTGCATGAAGGTATGAACAGAGTTATACAATAGAAATCTATGTAGTTTTGGGAAAAGATTTTCTACTAAACAAAGGAGTCAGACATAAGACTGTGTTCTAGAATTCAAAATATACTGTGTAAAATTCAATATACTGTATAAAATATTCAAAAATATACTATATAAAATTCAAAATATACTGTATAAAATTCAATAATTGCTTGAAGCTGTGAATGAAAAGAATTAACTCAAATGAACAGAAAGAAACATTTTAAGTAGAAAAAATTGTTCTTTATTTTCATTATACTACTGTGTTGTATATACTACTACTCCATGCATCAAAACTTACTTAATAAATCTAAAATGGTGAAAAATTAAATTTTGATAAAGCCACAATTTTATAAGGTCAAATATAGACAAATTAATACCTAAAAATTTCTCTGTCTTAAAGAAAAATAAAAAGTGCCAACACTAGATGAAGGCATTACAGAAAAGGAAAAAGAGAACCTACACTGGCAATATATCCCATTAATGTATATTTTAAAATCCCCAACAAAACTTCGCAAATTTAGTACAATAATATATAAAATAATTATACACTTGACTAACTCAGATTACTAGGTATATAATCCTGGATCAACATTTTAAAATCAATTTATATAATTCATCATATCAATACTCTCAGAATGCAAAAAAAAAAAAACAAATCCTAACAAGGGGTACAGAAAAAAATTTGACAAAATGTAATAGTTATTGATGATAAAAATCTCCCCAAAAACTAGGAATAAAGAAAAACTTCAACTTCATAAACAATATTTACAAAACACCTACAACTAACGTTATATTTAATGGAAAGAAACTAGAAGCTTTCTTACCTATCTCAGGTAAGAAGGTCCACCCTCCACACTCCTATTCAACGATGTAATGAAAGTTTTAGATAATGTAAAAAGGTAAGAAATGAAACCAGAAATTATAGTTATTATAAAGAAACAAATGTAACTGTCCTTGTTCACAGATGGCAAGAACATCTACATTTCTACATTTCTATGTAGAAAACCCAAAATGACCAACAACAACTCCGAGAAGTGATAAGTGATTATAGAAAGTTTTCAGTTTGCATACACCAGCAATAAAAATAGAAATTTGAAATTCATAATTGTGCTGCAACTCACATTAGCAGCTCTCCAAAACGGAATACTTAAGTATAAATTTTAAAAAGTCAACATATTATATAATTCCATTTATATTAAATATCCAGAATGGACAATCCCATTGAGACAGAGGGTAGATTGGTGGTTTCTCAGGGATAGGAGGAGGGCAGTGAATGGGGAGTGACTGCTCTGGACTGTGAATTGCATCTCGTTAAAAAATTTAAAGTAAAAAAAAAGTCAAAAAAAATTTTAAGTCAAAATTTTAAAAATGAATTTGAAGTAGTTAATCATGATTATTCTTTTATTACTATTTATATCTAATCTGTTTCTCTTTTAAAAAACAGCTTTATTGAGCTATAAGACATAAAATAATATTCAATCATTAAAAGTAGATAATTCAGGATTTTTATTTTAGCATATTCACTAGTTGCATATGAATCACTACTATCTAATTCTAGCATTTTTTCATCACCACCTACTCTTTCAAAAAAAATATATCCATTAGCAATGAATAATCATCTTCCCCCACCCAGCTACTGAGGTCTAGGCAACTGTTAATGTGCTTTCTATACTTATATATTTGCCTATTCTGGATATGTCATATAAATGGAATAATGCAGCACATAAACTTTGTGACTGAAATTTTTCACTTGGCATAATATTTTATTTCATTTACTTCTTTATTTAAGATAGAGTCTCACTAGTTTGTCCCAGGCTAGAGTGCCATGGCATTAGCTTAGCTTACAGCAACCTCAAACTCCTGGGTTCAAGTGATCCTCCTGCTTCAGCCTCCCAAGTAACTGCCACAATTTCTGGATAATTTTTATATTTTTAGTAAACGCAGTGGTCTCACTTTTGTTCAGTCTGGTCTCAAACTTCTGGGTTCAAGAAATACTTCTGATTCAGCCTCTCTAAGGACTAGGATTACAGACATGAGCTACCACACCCGATCACTTGTCATAGAATTTTAACATTCATTCATGTTCTATCTTGTTTTAGTACTTCATTCCCTTTTATTATGAAATGATATTTTATTGTAAGGCTTATCACATTTTGTTTGTCCATTTATCAGTTGATGGGCATTTTGTTGTTTTCAGGTTTTGCTTGATATAAAAAATGTTGCATTGAATATTCCTGTATTGGTTTTTAATTTTTCAATTTGGAGGACATATGCCCATGTGTGGAATTGTTGGGTAGGTTATAAGGTAACTCCATACTTAATATTCTGAGGATGGCAGAGCAAGATGGTAGACTAGAACCATCTCCTTACCGGCTGCTCTCAGTAAGTCGGGAGATAGAGGATATTGGCCAGAGGAATCACTCTGAGGACAAAGTGAAACAGTAGGAGACTCCAGGAGCCATAGAGGGGTTCTGGACCTCAGAAGGAACAGAACAGAGGGCAGATGCCACAGTACAGGCAGAGGTTGGCTGGTGGCTCCCCCATGAAGTCTGGAGGTGGAAAAGGGCCTATCCTGAGGTTTTTGTTTGGGCTAGACTGCTCCCTGGACTACCTTTTTAAATTCTGTGACAGCAAGCAGTGGAAACCTAATAAACACATGTATGTGTAAAAATAAAAAAATAAATAAATAAACCCTAGCACTTTATGAGTAGCTAGTATCTCTTTAACCTTCACATGTCAATTAAATAAACAATTATGGATCTTTAAAAAAAATCCATAAATTTAATTCACCATAAATAGAAGCAAAACAAAGACCCATATGATTCCCTTAATAGAGGCAGAAAAGCATTTAATAAAATTTAGCATCTTTTCTAATAAGAACACTTAAGAATATAAGCATAAGTGGCATATTTCTTAAACTAATTGACGCCATCTGTGACCTTCCCACAGTTAATATCATACTGAACGGAGTAAAACTGAAAGATTTTCCACTTAGAAATGGGATCAAACAAGGAGGTCCACTATAGCCACTATTATTCAACATTTTGCTAGAAGTTCTATCCAATTCAATCAGGCAACAGAAGGATATAGAAGGCAGCCAAATGGGGGCAGAGGATGTCAAACTCTCTCTCTTTGCTGACAAAACGGTTTTATACTTAAAGAACCCCAAAGACTCAATCACAATACTCCTGGAAGTGACCGAGGAACAGAGTAACATCTTCTGAGTATACAATCAAAGTCCAAAAACTGCCAAGTCAAGAAGCTAATCTAAGACACAATTCCCTTTGCAGTAGCTTCAAAGAAAATGAAAAACCTGGGAATGTACATAACAAAATAGGTAAAGGAACTCTTCAAAGAAATTATGAACTCTAAGAATAGAAATAGCAGAAGACATTAACAAATGGAAGAAAATACCAGGCTCTTGGCTGGGAAGAATCAATATTGTTAAAATTTCTATTCTTCCCAAAGCAATCTACAGAATCAATGCAATCCCCATTAAAATAACAATATCATATCTTGAAGAACTGGAAAAAGTCTTTGTTTTATATGGAATCAGAAAAATTCCCACATAGCTAAGGCAAGTCTCAGTAATAAAAAAGCTAGAGTTATCACTTTACCAGACTTTCAGATATATTACAAGTGTATCATAATCAAAGCACCATGGTATAGGCACAAAAGTAGAGACATAGACATATGGAATAGAATAGAAAACCAAGAGATGAAACCATTCTCTACTTGTCATCTGATCTTCGATAAACCAAACAAAAGCATCTACCGGGTGAGGGGTGGGGGGTGGAAATCCTGTTCAATAAATGGTATTGGGAGAACTGGGTAACCACATGTAAAGGACTGAAACTGGGCCTACATTTTTCAAACATATAAAAATTGATTTAAGATGGATAAAAGATTTAAATCTAAGACATGAAGCAATAAAAATCCTAAAATAAAGTGTGAGAAAATCTCTTGATGATGTTGGAGTAGGGAAAGATTTTATGAAGCATATTTCCTTGACAATTGGAACAACAAAAAATATGAACAAATGGGACTTAAACTGAACAGCTTCTGCACAGCTAAGGACACAACAATTAAAGCAAATAGACAACCTTCAGAATGGGAAAATATATTTGCATATTACAAATCTGACAAAGGTTTGATAACTCAGATCTATAGAGAAATCAAATTAATTAAGAAAAAAGAGCAAATAATCCCATCTATCACTGGGCAAGAGACATAAATAGAACCTTTTCTGAGGATGATAGACAAATGGCTTACAAACATTTGAAAAAATGTGCATTGTCCCTGATCTTCAGAGAAATGCAAATTAAAACCACCCTGAGATATCACCTAGCCCAGTGAGCATGCCCCCATCACAATGTCCCAAAGTTGCAGACGCTGATGCAGATGTGGAGAGAAGGGAACACTTTTATACTGTTTGTGGAACTGCAAATTAAGACAGCCTCTTTGGAAATAAGTATGGAGAATCCTCAAAGAACTCAAATAGACTTTCCATTTGACCCCACAATCCCACTACTAGGCATCTACTGACGGAAAAATACCATTTTATCATATGGACCTTTGCACTACATTGTTTATTGCAGTTCAATTACAGTCATCCAAATGTGAAAACAACCCACGTGCCCACCGAACCAGGAATGGATTATCATGCTGTGGTATAAGTAGACCATGGAATACTATGCAGCCAGAAAAAGATGTAGACTTTACATCTTTCGTATTATCCCTGATGGAGCTGAAACACCTTATTTTCAGTAAAGTATCACAAGAATGAAGAAGCAAGAAGCCAATGTATTCAATACTAATATGAAGCCAGTAGATGATGTAATACATGCTCCCATAGGGGAAAAACCCAGTTCAATTCAAGTTAGGGAAAAGGGGAATGAGAAAAGGGAGAGAAGCAAGTAGGAGAGGAGATTGGTGTGCTCCCACTTACTGGGCACAATAGAAGGAAATTGGCACACCTTTTGGGTGCAGGGCACAACCACAAGAGGGATTCTACCTAACGTGTAAATTTTGTAACCTACTTGTTTGTACTCTCACATTAACCTAAAAGCAAAAAAAAAAAAAAAAAGATTTTGACGAATTGGCAAATTTTTTTGCAACACAACTGCATTATTTACATCCCTGCCAGCTATACACAGAGTCCAATTTCTGTACTTCATCATAAACATTTGTTACTGTCTATCTCTTTAGTTATAATCTACCTAGTATGTTGCAGTTTTAATTTTCATTTCCCTAGTGATATTAATGTGCTATTGATCTTTATTCTATTAATATGCTAATTCAATTTCAAATATTTAATCAGCATGTATTACTGGGATAAATCTCAATTGATCACAGTGGGTTTCCCTATATGAGAGAAACTGCAAAACTCCGATGAAATAAATCAAGAACCTAAGTAAGCTGAGTGCCCAGCCCTGGCCTGCCAAACAACAGTGACAACTACAACAAAAAATAGCCGAGCATTGTGGTGGGCACTTGTAGCCCTGCTACTTGGCAGGAGAATTTTCTTGAAGCAAAAGAATTTCTTAAGCCCAAGAGTTTGAGCAGGGATGCCACGGCACTCTACTGAGCGCGACATAGTAACACTCTTGTCTCAAAAAAAAAAAAAGATCTGAATAAATAGAGATATATTTATTCCATATTTGTGGATAGAAGAATTCGATATTTTTAAGATGTCAGTTACTCCCAACTTTATCTATAGAGTCAGTGCAAGCCCCGCCAAAACCCAGAAGGTTATTTTGGACAAAGTCATCACAGAACGACAAAAGTTTCAGACCAGACAACCCAACATAATACGGGAGGAGAACGAAGTTGGAGGACTGACACTACCCAGCACTAAAACTATAAAGCAATGGTAATCAAGACTGTGAAATGTTGGCTGTGGGCAGTGGCTCACTCCTCCAATTCTTGCCCTTTGGTAAGCTTAGGCAGGAAGATGCCTTGAGCTCAACAGTTTGTGACCAACCTGAGCAAGAGTGAGACACCATCTCTACTAAAAATTGAAAAACTAGCCAGGTGTTATTGTGGGAGCCTGTAGTCCCACCTACTCGGGAGACTGAGGCAGAAGGATTACTCGAACCAAGGAGTTTGATGCTGTTGTGAGTGAGCTAAGCTAATGCCATGACTCTCTAGCCTGGGCAACAGAGGAAGACTCCTACTAAAAAGGAAGGAAGGGAAAGATGGAGGGAGGGGAGGGGAGGGAGGGCAGGAAGGGCAGTAGCAGTAGGTAAACAGCTCAGTGGAGCAGAATGGATAGCTCAGAAAGAGATGTACAGAAGTTCAGTGAACTGATCTGACAAAGGAGCAAAGGCAACTCATTGGAGAAGGAAATGTCTTTCCACCAAATGATGGTTGGACAACAAACTGGATATCTACATGTAAAAAAGTGAATATGGACCCAGACTTTGGACCCAGACTCCACATCTTTTACATAGACTTAAATGTAGAACACAAAACCATGCAGTATTTAGAAAATAAGAGAAAGTCTAAATGGCACTGGGCTTGGTGATGATTTTTTTAGATACAAACACCCAAAGCACAATCTATAAAAAATTTATAAAGTGAACTCTATTATAATTTTTAAAACCTTGTTTTAAATGAAAGATACTGTTGACACTGAAAGGAAAAGCTAAAGACAGGGGGAAAATATTTGTAAAAGTATATCAGATAAAGTACTGTTACCTAAAATATACAAAGATTATTAAAACTCAACAATGTAAATCAAACCCAATTAAAAATGAGCAAAAGATTTAAATAATCATCTCACCAAGGAGGACTATCAGATGACAAATTAATATATGCTTTAGAAAATACTATAGGTCAATAGGGAATTGAAAATTAGAACAACAGTGAAGTACTACTACTTACTTAAACACACATAATGACTGACACTAGAACATTTGTAACTCCAAATCTTGGCCCAGATGTGTAGCAATAGGAACTATGATTCATTTTTAGTTGAAATGAAAAATGATATAACCAATTTGGAAGACTGATTGTCCATTTCTTACAAAAAACTAGACATACTCTACCATATGATCCAGCAATCACTTTTTTACACACATGCCTTGAAAACTTATGATCATACAAAATCTGCAGATGAATATTTATAACAGCTTTATTCATAATTACCACCACTTGAAAGTAAACAAGACATCCTTTGTAGACAAATGGGTAAACAAACTGTGGTACATCCATACAATGCAACATTATTCTGCACTAAAAAAATAATCTTGCAAGGCATGAAAAACCATAGGGGGTCTAAAATGCATATTGCTAACTGAAAGAAGCCAGTTTGGAAAGGCTGCTCACCGTATTTTTCTAACCATATAACATTTGGAAAGGTGAAAATTATGAGGACAATATAAAAATTAGTAGTTCTCAGGGATTAGTTGAGAGAGAGGAAGGGACGAACATGTGGAACACAGTATTTTTAGGACAGGGAAAGTATTCTGCACAATATATAACAGGAGCTACATATCATTATACATTTATCAGAACTGAGAGGAGGCATGATAGATAGAGGCAACCCCAACATAGACTATGAATATAGGGGATGATGTGTCTGTGTAAGTTCATCACTTGTAACAGGTGTCTCAATCTGGGGTGAGACCTCGGGTATGTGTGGGGTCAAAGAGCATATGGGAACCCTCTGGAGTGTCCACTTTTATCTGTAAACTTAAAGTTGCCCTAAAAAATTAACTATATTAACTTCGAAAAATAAAAGAAGAGAACCTTGGAGTACATGAAAAAGCATTTCTGAGAGAGTTGACCAAAATGAAGTGCTTCGCGGATATACATTGCTTGATAGCATAGATTAAGAGAAATAAAGGAATAATTAGAAAAGAATTGCAACTAGCATATGCAAACCAAAACTTTGTTTTCACTTTTTTATGTAAAAGTCAAAAAATATTACCCATTACTGCAGAGGAGGTCAAACTCTCCCTTTTTGCTGATGATATGATCTTACACTTAGAGAACCCCAAAGATTCAACTACTAGACTCCTGGAAGTCATCAAAAAATACAGCAATATCTCAGGATATAAAATCAATGTCCATAAGTCAGTTGCCTTTGTATATGGCAACAACAGTCAAGATGAGAGGTTAATCACAGATACAACTCCCTTCTCCACAGTCTCAAAGAAAATGAAATACTTAGGAATATACCTAACAAAAGAGGTAAAAGACCTCTATAAAGAAAATTATAAAACCTTAAGAAAGGAGATAGTAGAGGACTTGAATAAATGGAAGAACATACCATGCTCATGGCTGGGAAGAATTAACATTCTTAAAATGTCTATACTTCCACAGCAATTTACCGATTCAATGCCATCCCTATTAAAATACCAACATCCTACTTTCAAGACCTGGAAAAAATGATTCTGCACTTTGTATGGAACCAGAAAAAAACCCATATAGCTAAGGGAGTCCTTAGTAATAAAAACAAAGCTGGAGGTATCACTATATCAGATTTTAGGCTATATTATAAGGCCATAGTGACCAAGACAGCATGGTACTGGCACAAAAATAGGAACATAGATACTTAGAATCATATAGAAAACCTGGAAATGAAACCAACAACTTATAGCTGTCTAATCTTCGATAAACCAAACAAGAGTGTTCCCTGGGGGAAAGACTCCCTATTCAATAAATGGTGCTAGGAGAATTGGATAGCCTTACGTAAAAAACTGAAACTGGATTTGCACCTTTCTCCCCTTACAAAGACTGATTAGAGATGGATAAAGGATTTAAATTTAAGGCATGAGATGATGAAAATCCTCAAAGAAAGAATTGGAAAAACATTGGACGATATTGACCTGGGAAAGACTTTATGAGGAAGACTGCCATGGCAATAGCAACAACTGCAACAATAAACAAATGGGACTTAATTAAACTGAAAAGCTTCTTTATAGCCAAGGAGACCACAACCAAAGCAAATAGACAACCTACCCAATGAGAAAGGATATTTGCACATTTTGAATCTGACAAATTTTAATATCCAGGATGTATACAGAACTTCAATTAATCTACAAGAAAAAACTCAACAATTCTATACATCAATGGGGGAAAGAGATGAATAGATTTTTCTCTAAAGATGACATACAAATGGCCAGTAAACCCTTGAAAAAATGCTCATCATCCTTAATTATTAGAGAAAAGCAAATTAAAACCACCCTGAGATACCATCTCATCCAGTGAGAATGGCCTATATCACAAAATCTCAAGATTGCAGAAGCTGGTGCTGATGTGGGGAGAAAGGAACTCTTTTACACTGCTGGTGGGACTGCAAACTAATAAAACCATTTTGGAAGGAAGTATGGAGAAAGCTCAAAGAACTCAACCTAGACCTCCCGTTTGATCCTGTAATCCCATTGCTGGGCATCTATCCAGAAGAAAAAAATAAAAAACTTTTATTATAAAGACATTTGTATGAGACTGTTTATCGCTGTCCAATTTACAATTGCTAAAGTGTGGAAACAGCCTATATGTCCTTCAACCCAGGAGTGGATTGGTATGCTATGGTCATGTACACAATGGAATATTACTCAGCCATCAAAAATAATGGAGACTTTGCTGCATTTGTAGTAACTTGGATGCAGGTGGAACATATTATTCTTACTGAAACATCACAGGAATGGAGAAGCATGAATCCTATGTATTCACCTTTGATTTGAGAACAGTTAATGACAATGAATGACACAGTCGGGCATGGGGGAAGGAGAGAGCAGACAGAAGAAGGGAGGGGGTGAAGGAAAGAAAAACAAAAAAAAAAAGAAAAGAAAATAGTGTCTAACTTTCATATAAATTGGATTCAATTCACACTAAAGTATATTACTTAAATATTAATTTTGTAATTCAACTTGTCAATATGTTGTTTAGGATATTATATCCTCATCAAGTGAAACATGTTTGTAATTTCTCTGTATAAAAATATATTTTCTCCAATTTCAATATTAGGTGTATCCAGATCAAGTAGAATGATATTGAAATATTTCTTTTATTGTTTATAAGATTTTTGGAATTGCTTGTTTTGTAAAATCATTGTGGTCTATGACTTTATGACAGTTTGAACTTTGTTATTTAATTCAATTCATTGCTTAATTACTGTTTTTCTATGAATGATTATACTGTGGTTAATATGTTAGCATAGCAGTATTCCCAGATAGTTTTTTGTTTGTTCGGAGGTTGGGCTTTGGGGGGGCAGAGTTAATGCTTTGCATGAAATATCTTATCTTATAACCATGAAATTGCTTTCTCTTTTGTCTTGTGATTTTTTTTTTTGAGGTGAAATTTAAATTTTTGTATGAGTAGTACTATTATACCTATCTTGAGTGTCTTGCTTGTACTGTATCACATCATATCTTTGTTTAA
>CAUYON010076234.1:0-17616 GCA_963573935.1 Arctocebus calabarensis
ATGTGATTTTTGGTCTTCAGGATATATACCCAATAAAGGAATTATAGGATTGAATGGCAGATCTATTTTTAGATCTCTAAGTATTCTCCAAATATCTTTCCAAAAGGAATTTACTAGTTTGCATTCCCACCAACAGTGTAGAAGTATTCCCCTTTCTCCACATCCACTCCAGCAAATACAATCTTAATAAATAATTTAAAAAATCTGGAAGAACATGTTCCAGAATTTATTAATCTATTCATGGGTCGATGGGCACTTGGGCTTCTTCTACGACTTAGCAATTATGTATTGGGCTACAATAAACATTGTGGTACAGATATCTTATTATGATGTGATTTTTGGTCTTCTGGATATATACCTAGTAAAGGAATTACAGGATCGAACATATTCTTCTTAGCAAAGTATCTCAAGAATGGAAGAAAAAGTATCCAATGTACTCAGCCCCAATATGAAGCTAATTTATAGCTTTCATATGAAAGCTAAAACCCAATTATAGAACAAGAATATGGGGAAAAGGGCAAGGGGGGGATGGGAGAGGGAGGATGGGTGGAGGGAGGGCGATTGGTAGAATCACACCTACAGTGCATCTTAGAAGGGTACAGGTGAAATTTACTAAATGCAGAAACCAATGTCTACATATAGTGATTAAGAAAATGCCATGAAGGCTATGTTAAATAGTTTGATGAAAATATTTCAGATTGTATATGAAGTCAGCACAGTGTGCACCATGATTGCACTAATGTACACAATTATTTAATAAAAACTAAAAAATCTGGAGGCATCACATTACCAAATTTCAGGTTTACTACAAGTCTACAGTAATTAAATCAGCATGGCACTTTCACAAAAATAGAGATATAGATCTATAGACTAGAATAGAGAACCTAGACATGAACCCAGCCACATATCACCATCTGGTCTTTGATAAATAAAACAAAAGCATGCCCTGGGGAAAAGAATCCATAACTAGTAAATGCTGCAGAGAGAATTGGTTAGCCTCATGTAGAATACAGAAATTGGACACACACCTTTCACCATTGACAAAATTTGACTCTCAATGGATACAAGATTTAAATTTAATGCACAAAACAATAAAACTTCTAGAAGAGAATAAGGAGAAGTTGGAAAACTCCCTGGCAATTGCAGCAACACCAAAAATAAATAAATGGACATGATCAAACTAAAAAGCTCTATACAGGTAAGGATACCACAATTAAAGCAAACAGACCACCTTTGGAATGGGAAAAGATATTTGCGTAATACAAATCTCACTAAGGGCTGGTAACTAGACTCTACTTTGAAATCAAACTAATCTACAAGAAAAGAGCAAACAACCTCATTTCTATGTGGGCAAGAGACTTGAACGGAAACTTCTCTGAAGATGACAGGGCAAAAAACAGATGGAGAAATGTTCATCATCCCTAATCATCAGGGAAATGCAAATCAAAACCACTCTGAGATATCGCCTAACCCCACACTACCTCACATCACAAAATCCCAAGTCTATACATTCTGGCATGGATGTAGAGAGATAAAGGAACACTTTTGCACTGCTGGTGGGATGTATAGAGAATTCCCAAAGAACTAAAAGTTGACCTTCCATTTGGTCCTGCAATACCATTACTGGGTATATACCCAGAAGAACAAAGATCATTTTACCACAAAGACATTTGCACCATAATGTTTATTGCAGCTCAGTTCACAATTGCCAAGAGGTGGAAACAACTCAAGTGTCCATCAACCCATGAGGAGAGTAACTAACCGTAGTACGTGTATACCATGGAGTACTCTTCATCTGTAAGAAAAGATGGAAATTGTATGTCTTTTCTGTTTACTTGGTTGGACATAAAACACATAATTCATAGTAAAGTATCTCAAGAATGGAGAAAAAAAAGAGTACCCAATATACTCACTACTAATATGAAACCAATATATAAACAGTGACGTGCCCATAGGAAAGAAAAAACACAGGGCAGTGCCTGTGGCTCAATGAGTAGGGTGCCAGCCCCATATGCCAGAGGTGGCAGGTTCAAACCCAGCCCCAGGCAAAAAATCTACCAAAAAAAAAAAACACAGGTATATTCTAGTGAGGGGGAGGGGGCAGAGAGGAGAATGATCAGTGGTATCTCACCCAATGTGCACAAAGTGACACCGTTGGGTCAAGGGCTCAACCACAACTTCAACTTTACCTTAGAAATGGAAAGAATGCAACCTAAACATTTGTTCCCTCATGTTAATCTGTAATATCAAAACAAAAGAAAATCTGTCATGATCTGTATCATAAATATGTACAATGTTTATTTATCAGCTAAAAATAAAAATAGTATTGTGATAAATTCTGCACAAATCACTGTTCAAAAAGAGAGGAGAATGGAAGGCACAAAGTTCTCTGACACATAGTGATGTGTAAGCCCAGTCAGTGCATCCTTCCAGGTTCTTGACTAGAAGGTAACATTGCTCCCCCTTGGGACTGATTTTCTGGAGTCCCTAGTCCCATCAATTGAGTCACCTTCCTTCTTGCCCTTAAAATAGAGGCTGTGTAAGCAAATGAGTCATTTTTTCAACTTTTTCTACCTAGAAAGTAGAGGCTCCAAATGCTCTTTTTCCATTTTATATTGTTTGTGTTCCAAGCTGTCCATACTGCTATGATTGCTTTAAAAGTGACGTGAGCTTTTTTATGGACCAATTTACAGTTTATTCCTTAGATAGATACCAAACCCACAAATGTTTTAGAGATAAACTATTTTTTACCTTGACTTCCCTGAGGGGCTTCACAGGACACCCATCATTATGTTCTTGCAGACCTCGTTGTGTAACAAGATTCACCAGCTATGCTCTTAAACTTTTAAGAAGTTTTTTTTTTTTTTGTCTGTTTGGAAAGATAACTGTGGCATCAAGCTTCATATTCACTGAGGTCCTAAAAAGAAATCTATTAGGCACACCCTGAAGACTTGGAACAAGAAATGATTTTATTTTAAAACATAGCAAGCCCTGAAATCTTTACCTTTCCTCCAAATTTCGCTTGAAAACTGAGTAATTCTTTTTTTAAAGTTCATATGTCTATATCTTTATCATACACAGATGAAAGAAAAGCTCCCACACTTCCAAAATCTCCTTAGCCAGAGACATCAGTGCAAGGAGAACATTCTGGGTTTTCAATATTACCACAAGTTAAGAGCTTTACTTTAACATTCTGCCACCACATGAAAATAATCACCTTTCCTCCAACATCATATATCATTTTCTCCATTTGCTTTCAGCCCTCACTAACAACCTCCTTGAGTTCTGTCCAGCTTGTAGCAAGAACTTCCAAGTCCACTCAGCTTCTGCCCATCACTTTTCCTGACACCAGCTGTGCTAGGTCTGTGTTATAGCTGTACTCGGCTTCCAGATGCCAGAGTTTGTTCTGGTTATCTGTTGCTGCATGAAAAATGAACCCAACACTTAATGACTGAATTCAGCAATCACATTGCTATGATGTTTCACCATTTCTATGGGCCAGTAATTCTGGAAGGGCATGTCAGGAGAGTCCTGCCTTAGTGTTGTCCGTGAAGTTTCAGCTGGATGATGGCGGGAGCTGCTGTCAACCCACTGGGACTCTTCATGGAGCCTTGGACTTACCCAGGCAATCCCTTCACATGGCATTGTTTGATCTTCCTCAAAACATGGCAACAACAGGGCTCTTATGCCAAGGGTTCTAGTGAACAAGGTAAGGGCTTCATTTCCCTTTATGTCCTAGTCTCAGAACTCACCCTGCATTGTATCCATTTTAATTATAAGTCTTCCTACATTCAAGAAGAAGGGTCCTAGATCTCCCCTCTCAGTGAATTTGGGCACATGCTTTAAAAATGCTTTAATAACGTTGACCTATTTTAATCACACTCTTCCAATAGGATCCTAAGTTTCTAAACTATGAATGCTCCTACAAGATTTTTTAGGAATCCAATTCACATCTCGGGATTGATGTACTATATATCAATTTTAATAGCTGTCATGGACTTTTAAGCATCAGATAGCATGGCCCTAAGGTATCTTAACCATTTCTTTTTTGGCTTCCTTGTTCTCTTGAATAACAGTGTACACCTGACTCTAATGATCCCACTTACTGCACATGAAAATTTTTTCCCTGTTCTGCTCAGTTAATTCCTATTTCAAACCATTGACTATTAAATAAACAGGGGCTATTAGGTGTTTAATACCTAATTTTAGGTATTAGGTTTAATACCTGTTTGACCTGTGGCTCAAAGGAGTAGGGCACCGGCCCCATATACCAGAAGTTGTGGGTTCAAACCCAACCCTGGCCAAAAAAATAAAATAAAATAAAACTGAAAAAAGTCCAGGTTATTTAAAATCAATATATTAAATAATGCACCCTTTGAGTGAGATAGGCTGACATTTTGCTCTGAAGAGTTTTCTACTATACAGTTAACTTCTTTGCCTCATAAGAGACCTAAAATTGAAGACATTTCAATATATCACTCAGCCACATGTCTCATTGGAGTCCTGTGTTCATGATAGCAGGTGAGAGGAGAAATAGTGTCTTCTTCATATCATACAAACTGACAATAGACACAATATAAAGTTCTATGAAACTTTCCATGATCTTAGTCTTATATCTGCCTAAGGGAATATAACATCAACACACAAATACAAACCTAGTGTTTATAAAAACACTGAGTGATCAACAGAAATTTTGTGTGTTCATTCTAATCATGTGTATTTAAAAGGCTGATGAGTTTCATGCTTTGATAGGAAAACAGAACCTAAGTAGTTGAAGTATTGCTTAGTCCTTAAGAACAGTTCTGAAATGACGTGTTATTACGCAGAAACTCGTGTACATTGCAACCCAATTTCACTACCCATTGTCATTCATGTTAAATATCTCTCATAACACAGCATACCTACATCATAGAGTGCAAATTAAAAATGAAGATTCTTGCCTTGACCTTTACTCTTTAAGAAGCACATGCTTACTTTTCTGGCTGATGACCTACAATGATTAAGGACTGACTGACGTCTCCCATGACCTTGATGTTCTCCCAGTCTCTGAAATACAAAAAATCTAGGTAGAGTCAGAGGGACTTGTATTTTTGACAAGCTTTATTTTTATCATTCCAAAGTTATCTGAGTCTAAAATCTCTCATTTCATACTCAAATTTCAAATTCTTTAGCTCATATGGTACACGTCATTGCATAGTCTGATCTCACTATGTTACATATCAAACAGAAGGCATTGGTGAATCATAATAGTTATACAAAAGATAAAGAAAATAAAACTGCTATACCAATCTTTTTTTTTTTTTAAGTCTTCTGGCCTATTTTATTAACTAGAGCCCTTTTTTGTCTCTAGTCTTTACCCAAAGATTAGGTTAACAGAGCACTACAGTTACACTAAAACTTACCTATGAAAAAGAGATAAAAGTTTCTGTCTGGTAAATAGGAGGGAACTTATCAGAAAGCAGATGTTTATTCCCTTTGTCCACAATTTAAGAAGGAAGCAATAAGTTCATCCCATGACCTGATTGATTTGGTTCATTTTATTCAACAAATATTACTCAGAATAAATCATGTGAAAAGGATCTCCTATATGTGCCCAAAGTACAAAGATCTCATTAGTTAAGCTTTAGATCTTGTCTTTAAGAAGTCCTAAAAGAAAAACCTACAAAGAATTGCTCTAATTTCAGGAATCAAAACTTGAATGCAACTAATTTACAGAGCAAAATTTGATTTAAAAAGAAGAAAAAAAAAAAACCTTTCAATTGACTATTCTTTTGCATTTCCGCATAGCTTTCTACCTTCTCCCTAAATAGTCTTCCATACTATGTACATATGTCAAGGAAATTGTTCAGGTCACTTGTTTGGAAGTCTTAAAATTAACCTGAGCCTTCAAGAGCTTCAATTTAAGTGATGTTTACTACTAGATAATACTATATCTTGAAAATACAAAAATTTATATGTAAATATGTGAACATATCTGTCTGTCCACACATTCATATGTCTTCTGCATATTTCATACTAAAGAATTTTACCATGACATTGGTCTTTTGATTGTCATAAAGGAATTGGGAAGAATATAAAGTATGTATCCTCGTTTCAAAAATTAAATATATCTAATCAGATAATATTAAAATCAGGGTTGTATCATAGAAGCAGAACTGGTAGGAATTATATAGAATGTACATTTTGGGCTTTAGACCTCATGCAATTCGGGGAGCTTTTGGAGCTGTCTACACAGCTGTTGCTTCTGTGTCAGTTGTTGAGTCTGACTGGTCAGCCAGGCTGTCAAAAAGGAAAACTGGGTGTAGTTGAGAATAAGTACAAATGGGAACCTACAAAGATGGGCCAGGACACACAGGTAAATTGGACCTGTCAGGACAAACTGGAACTTGTGTCTTAACATATCCAACCTCATAGCTAGGAGTTGTGGTGGGTGCCCGTAGTCACAACCACTCAGGAGGCTGAGGCAGGAGGATCACTTGAACCCAGAAGTGTGAGGTTGCTCTGAGCTAGGCTGATGACACAGCACTATAGCCTGGGCAACATAGTGAGATATATCTATATATGTATCTCCAACCTCAATGCCATGTACCTTCATAATGTAGTTGCATATACACTTGTGCGTGAGTCAAAGCACTTTGGGCCTTACATCACCCTTCAGGGCTAATTCATTTCCACATTTCATATTTTTTTACAGTACACTTCTTGTGGTCTATGCAAACCAGAATCATTCAGGGAAGTTCTAGAAAGCATAATTTATTTAGCTTATTTGAGTTGGCCGAGTACAGAGCCACCACAGAAAGATATACAGTAGAATTTAAGTCTCCTGACAAATCATTTCCTGCTATATCTGCCAAGGCCAATGGCCAACAATGGGCCATTGTCCAGTATTGGCCACAGAGGGAGCAGAGCCCAACAGACAGACCACAAGAAATAAAAAACCCAATCCCACCTGAGATGTGATAACATCTATGTGATAGAATAAAGACAACCTTGTTTAACAAGTAGGAAGGAATAATCTTAGGACATGGTTTATGTACCAGGCACATTTCAGAAAATTAATTTATGCTTTGATCTTCGCTGTCTGTCATCACTTATGTTATTATTTCATCACTATTCTTTAGGCAGTTCCTAGTAAGTAAATATAATCATGAAAATAATAGTAGTTGCAAGGATTAATCAATTAGTTGTCATTATTTTATGCCTCTGTGAAAATAGTTACATCACTGCATTGAGCCATTGGACCCCTGATCCCTGAAAAGCCAGTGCTTAGCCAGGGAATTCGGTATTGTTAAATATTAAGGACCTTTGATCCCCTAAATTTAAGATTCGTGTAGGTAATTAGCAAGACTTTAGTAGAGAATAAATCTAAGTCACTGGGAAATAGTACATTATAAAATAGTCTCTTTTGTTCATTTCTGAGATAGGATTTTTCCTGGTTTTGCTCACTCAGAGCAATGAGGAACCAGTTCTTAGAAACCTTTCATCATAGATTACTTTGGCTAGGCTGCAGGAGGTGGTGCCTGGAAAGGTCCTGGCACCTTTGGTTTTCTTACCAAAACCAAAGTCAACTGACTTTGCTAGATGAGTCAAAGGGGCTAGAAAGAAAGTAAGAATTCAGGTTTATAGTAATAATGAGAAAACAAGTGGCAAGAGAAACAAGTTAGAGAAGATGAAGGAATGGGGAGGAAGGTAGAAGTGAAAGGCATATCTCACAAACTTCCAAGCACGATTCATTTTCTTGACTGGAACTTCTGGAAGAACCACATGGGCTAATGAAAGAGAAATGACAGTGGAGGGACCCAGGGCTGCACCAAATATAAGTGGTGGCAACTATCACACAGACCTTGCAGCCTAGTCCAGTAGGGAATGAATCAGGACCAAATCTTTTAGGAATTTAAAAAGAAGGGTCAAAGCCTTGAACCTTCCTCCAGCACTGAGCTGTCAGGCCTGTCCCAGATATGCCCACTGTGCCCTGGTACAGTCCATTCTTCTCTACTGCCATAATGCTGAGATGGATTTGCTGAAATTATGAAGTATTTGATCAGTACAGAAATATGATATCTTCAGCACTTTCTTTCCAGCCTGTGTGACACTCCATAATCAGAACAAATCAGACAGGCTACTACACAGGAGGTGTTTTCCTGGCCATTAACAATGGGGCTCATTGGAAGAGCAGCTGATGTGAAGGAGTGAGATGATGCTTGGCACCCAGGCTGGTAGCTGGGGAAATATTTGTTTTCAGAAGAATAGTTGCTATTTTTTTAAAGAGTAGACCTTTTTGCCTCCCTCTTTTCTTTGCTTCCCCCCCCCCATTGATGGGGAAAAGGAGCAGAAAAAAAAGCTGCTGCAATATTATATCAAAGCTCTTAGAGAATTGCATGAGAGTTAGAAGTAAATATGGAAAATATTTTATGCCTTTTTTTTTCTACAGCTCTTAATTTACCCTAAAATCACTCACCCAAACATGTCATGGGATTTCATCTTATTTATTCACTGCTAGAATTCAGACATGGCTGAACTGGCAGGGGAGTATCCAGTTACAAGGATACCAAAAATTTAAGGGAGTAAATATAAGTGGGTTTCATGGAAGTACTAAGTACATTGGATACTTTTCCCTCCATTCTTGAGATACTTTACTCAGGAGAATATGTTAAAGGTCCCTCCATGTAAACATAAAAGAGGTAAAGGCCTCATCTTTTTTAAGGCTGCATAGTATTCCATGATGTACATATACCACAATTTATTAATCCATTCATGGATTGATGGGCACTTGGGCTTCTTCCATGACTTGGCTATTATGAATAGAGGGAGGGTACAAAGCGGGACCACACCTATGGAGAATATTGCAAGGATACAAGTCAAATCTGTCAAATGTAGAGCATAAATGTCTTAACACAATAATCAAGTAAATGAGGCAAAAACTATGTTGATTGGTTTGATGTAAGAACATCAGATTGTATAAAAAAACAACACATTGTACCCCACATATGCATAAATGTATTCATGATCTATGTGTATTTGACTTAATAAAAGAAAAAAAAAGAAAAAAATGTAAGGGAATTCATCTCCAGAGAAGAATGATAACTGACCAAGGATTGGGGCTTGAACACAGGGCAGTGATAGGTTCATTGTGATAGATATTACTTGAATTTTCCCTCATTTTCTTTAAAGCCTTTTACCTGTTTTCTAAGGAAAGAGAATGGCATAATTAAAAAATTGAAAGACTATTTTAATCAATTTCATAATGGTTTAGGACTTCTTTATGTGATGCAGAAGAATTTTTTTTTTTAATTGTTGAGGATTCATTGAGGGTAAAGAAACCATGTTACACTGGTTGCATTTGTTGGGCAAAGTCGCTCTTACAATCGTGTTTTGCCCCCAAAAGGTGTGACACACACCAAGACCCCACCACCCTCGCTCCCTCTCTGCTTTTCCTTTCCCCACCCCTCCCTCATTCTTTCTCTCTCTGCTCTCCCCTTCCCTCACCCCTCACCCCCACCGTGTGAACAATTGTCATTAATTGTCCTCATATCAAACTTGAGTACATTGGATTCATGCTTCTCCATTCTTGAGATGCTTTACTCAGAATAATGTGTTCCACTTCCATCCAGGTTAATACAAAGACTGTAAAGTCTCCATTTTTTTAATGGCTGAATAGTATTCCATAGTGTACATATACCATAGCTTGTTAATTCATTCCTGGGTTGATGAGCATTTAGGTTGTTTCCACATTTTGGCGATCGTAAATTGAGCTGCAATAAACAGTCTAGTGCAAGTGTCCTTATGATAAAAGGATTTCTTTCCTTCTAGGTAGATGCCTAGTAATGGGATTGCAGGATCAAATGGGAGGTCTAGCTTGAGTTCTTTGAGAGTTCTCCATACTTCCTTCCAAAAAGGTTGTATCTCAGTTTGCAGTTCCACCAGCAGTGTAAAAGTGTTCCCTTCTCTCCACATCCACGCCAGCATCTGCAGTTTTCAGATTTTGTGATGTGGGCCATTCTCACTGGAGTTAGATGGTATCTCAGGGTGGTTTTGATTTGCATTTCTCTAATCATTAGGGATGATGAGCATTTTTTCATATGTTTGTTAACCATTCATCTGTCTTCTTTAGAGAAGGTTCTATTCATGTCTCTTGCCCAGTGATATATGGGATTGTTGGCTTTCTTCATGTGGATTAATTTGAGTTCTTTATAGATCCTGGATATCAAGCCTTTGTCTGATTCAAAATATGCAAATATCCTTTCCCATTGGGTAGGATGTCTATTTGCTTTGGTTGTTGTCTCCTTAACTGTACAGAAGCTTTTTAGTTTAATTAAGTCCTATTTGTTTATTTTTGTTGTTGTTGCAATTGCCATGGCAGTCTTCTTCATGAAGTCTTTCCCTAGGCCCATATCTTCCAGTGTTTTTCCTATGCTTTCTTTCAGGATTGTTATTGTGTCATGCCTTAAATTTAAGTCCTTTATCCAACGTGAATCAATTTTTGTGAGTGGAGAAAGGTGAGGGTCTAGGTTCAGTCTTTACAAGCTATGGTATATGTACACTATGGAATACTATTCAGCCATTAAAAAAAATGGAGACTTTACAGCCTTTGTATTAACCTGGATGGAAGTGCAACACATTATTCTTAGTGAAGCATCTCAAGAATGGAGAAGCATGAACCCCATGTACTCAAGTTTGATATGAGGACAATTAATGACAATTATTGACATGGTGGGGGTGAAGGAAGGAGAGAGCAGAGAGAGGAAGAATGAGGGAGGGGTGGGGAAAGGAAGAGCAGAGAGAGGGAAGGAGTGAGGAGGGTGGGGTCTTGGGGTCTTGGTGTGTGCCACACCTTTTGGGGGCAAAACATGATTGTAAGAGGGACTTTACCCAACAAATGCAACCAGTGTAACATGGTTTCTTGTACCCTCAATGAATCCCCAACAATAAAAAAAATGCAAATATACCATAAAAAAAAAAAAAAGAGCCGGGCGTTGTGGAGGGAGTCTGTAGTCACAGCTACGTGGGAGGCTGAAGAAAGAAATCGCTCGAGCCCAAGAGTTGAGGTTGCTGTGAGCTGTGACAGCACAGCGCTCTACGGAGGATGACACAGTGAGAGTCTGTCTCAAAAAAGAAAAAATCGCCCTTGTACTTCTGCTGCTATGACTTTGGTGGTTTTAGATCCCACACGGAAGTGAAAACACGCGATGCTTGTGTTTCTGTGCCTGGCTTGCGTGACCTGGAATAATGTTCTCGAGTTGCATCTGTGTTTTCACAAATGACAGGATCTCCTTCTTAAAGGCTGACTAGTATTAAAGTTGAATATCGACTACATTTGGTTTGTTCATTCATTTATTTTTTTTATTATTAAATCATGGTCGTGTTCATAAATGCAATCATGGGGTACAATGTGGACACTTAGGAGGTGATTCTGTAACTTGACTATGGTGAATAGTCTTGCAGTGAACAGAGAGTACAGACTTCTCTTCACCAAACTGATTTCAAATCTTTTGGGTCAACACCCCAAAGTAGAACTACTGGGTAATATAGTAAGCCTGTTTTTAGTTTTTAGTTGTTTTTCTTTTGCTTTTATATCTATTTTTATTTTATAGTAGTATTTTAGAGACTGAATCTTTCTCTATTGTTCAGTCTGGAGTGCAATGGAGTAATTATAGCTCAGTATAACCTTAAGTCCTCAGCTCAAGAGATTCACCTGCCTTAGCCTCCCAATTAGCTAGGAGTACAGCTGCACAAAACCCAACCAGCTGATTTTAATTTTTTCTAGAAGCAGGATCTCGCTATGTTGCCCAGGTTTGTCTCAAAGTCCTCCACTGACCTTTCTGCCTCAGCTTCCCAAACTTCAGACTGCAGAATGAGCCACTGCCCCAGCCAATATTTAATTTCCCGTGGAACATGCATTTTGGGTGTATTTGTTCCCTCTTCTCCACTTCCTAGCCATCACTTTCTATCTTTTGTGTTTTTGATAGTAGTCACTGAACAGGTGTAAGATAATATATCATTGTGATT
Organism: Arctocebus calabarensis; assembly: GCA_963573935.1. Lineage (NCBI taxonomy): Eukaryota > Metazoa > Chordata > Mammalia > Primates > Lorisidae > Arctocebus > Arctocebus calabarensis. The sequence continues at coordinate 12,007 of CAUYON010076234.1, forward strand.
TTAATTTGCATTTCCTTAATGATTAGCAATGTGGAGCATTTTTTTTTTGGCCATTTTTATGTCTCTTGCACATTTTTAAATGAGGATTCTTGTTTTCTTGCTGTGGAGTTATTTGGTCTCCTCATATGTTGTTCATGCAACCCCTCATTGCATGGATTGCAAATATCTCTCCTGGTTCATGGGTTGTCTTTGCATGCTCTTGTTTACTGAACAGAAGCTTTCCACTTTAATGCAATCCCATTTGTCTAGTTTTGCTTTTGTTTCCTGTGCTTTGGGAGTCAAAATAAAAATATATAATTGCTCAGACCAATGTTGTAGAGCATTTTCCCCTATAGTTTCTTCTGTTTTTTTTTTTCTTTTAATTTCTGCTCTTAACACTGAACGTTCATGTCTGTAATCCATTCTGAGTTGGTTTTTGTATATGGTGTGAGATAAGGACCCAGTTTTATTCTGTATAAGGATACCAGGTTTCCCAGTGCCTGTCCTTTTCCCATAAACAAATGTAGTACAGTCAAAATTTAGTGTGCTAAGCTTTGTGCAAGTCTTGTTATAATCCATGTGAAAGAAAACAAAACACTGCATACATTGTAAACACATGAAAAAAGAAAGATTGTTTTAAAATTTGAAAGTAAATCAGAAATGAAAACCCCCTGTAGTAGAAAGGTTAAAACATACTAATGTAATGAGTATATTGCCAGAGAGTAGGATTTTGACATTTTTGCTAAATGGGTAAAATACAGGATATTAATATTGTGTACTGAACTTTTTATAGAGAAAAAAAATATGTTTGGCTTTTGGTAGAAGTACAAGTCCCCAAAGCTTCTTAATATTGGTTACAAATTGTTCTGGACTGAGATGTCTGTGACAGTGTGCCTGGGTAATGCTGAAAATAATCGTTTGTTATTTTTAACATTATTTCCCCAATGTGCTTGCAAAAATGTAAAAAAAAAACAAAACCTATTAATCTGTTTGTCTCCAAAGTCTTGTTTTGAAATATTTACTGAGAGAAATCTAGGAGTGTGAGCTATTTAAAACATCCCAAATATTTTTATAGTAATAAACGGTAATGGTTTTAGGATGGTCACTAACGTGTCTATTCTAAAACTCAAAATGCCATAGTAGAAAACTAGAAACCGTCCATTCATCCACCATCTTCAATTAATAGAAAGTAAACGTTAAAATTTAATGCGACTAATTTTTAACCTGACTGTTGACATTTGATATTGAGATATCTTGATGTAGGTGCAAATGACTAAGTTACATTATAATAAAGTCAGAACACGAATTCTTAGTTCCTACGAGGTTCATTTTTGTCACTTTTCTCAGTTCAAAACTAAGTGACAGGAATATAAGGGACAAAAAGGCCTTTCAGAAACCATTAGAGTGTTTGTCTCCAACTCGCTCCAGAGCATTCTCCCAACTCTGTCAGTGATGGGAGCTCAAAAAAATATGGTGCCCACCTCCCTAACTGGTCACCTCTCTACAGTGACCACCTCCCTAAGTTGACCTAATTTGCATACCCCAGACTTGTACCACATGTGTGTATCAGACCTCTGTATGTTGACCAGTTTGTCATAGTACCTTGGGAGGTCACCTTCCAGAGGCTTCACTGTGTAATTCTTGAATTTTTTTTAAAGAGTAAATGTTGTCAAGAGTTGAAGAGCTCCATTTCAACCTAGGATAGAACATAAGTTTTTTTTTTTTTTTTTTATTAAATCATAGCTGTGCACATTAATGCAATCATAGGGTACATACAATTTGAAATATTTTCATCAAACTAGTTAACATAGCCTTCACAATACCCTCTTAGTTATTGTGTTAAGACATTTATACTCTACACCTAGTAAATTTCACATGTACCCTTGTAAGATGCACCATGGGTGTGGTCCCACCAATTACCCTCTCTCCACCCATCTTCTCCCACCCCTACCCCCCTCCTTGTCCCCCTTCTTCCTGGGCTATAGTTGGGTTATAGGTTTCATGAGAAAGCTATAAATTGGTTTCATAGTAGGGCTGAGTACATTGGATACTTTTTCTTCCATTCTTGAGAGACTTTGATAAGAAGAATATGTTCCAGCTCCATCCATGTAAACATGAAAGAGGTAAAGTCTCCATCTTTCTTTAAGGCTGCATAACATTCCATGGTATACATGTACCACAATTTTGATAATTGATGGGTACTTGGGCTTCTTCCATGACTTAGCAAATATGAATTGAGCTGCAATGAACATTCTGGTACAGATGTCTTTGTTATAATGTGATTTTTGGTCTTTTGGGTATATCTGGTAAAAAAATTATAGGATCGAATGGCAGGTCTATTTTTAGATCTCTAAGTATTCTCCAAATGTCCTTCCAAAAGGAATGTGTTAGTTCCATTAGTTTTCATTCCCACCCGCAGTGTAGAAGTGTTCCCTTTTCTCCACATCCATGTCAACATCACTGGTTTGGGGATTTTTTCATGTGGGCTAATCTTACTGGAGTTAGGTGGTATCTCAAAGTAGTTTTGATTTGCATTTCTCTGATGATTAATGATGGTGAGTGTTTTTCAAGTGTCTGTAGGCCATGCACCTGTCTTATTTAGAGAAATTTCTCTTCAAGTCCTTTGCCCATCCTGAAATGGGATCACTTGTTCTTTTCTTGCTAATACATTTGAGTTCTCTGTGGATTCTGGGTATAAAACCTTTGTCGGAGGCATAATCTGCAAATATTTTTTCCCATTCTGAGGGCTGTCTGCTTGCTATACTTACTATGTTCTTGGCTATACAGAAGATTTTTAGTTTGATGAGGTCCCAGTAGTGTATCTTTGATACTGCTTCAATTGCCTGGGGAGTCCTCCTCATAAAATATTCACCAAAGCTGATTCTTTCAAGAGTTTTCCCTGCACTTTTTTCTACAATTTTTATAGTTTTATGTCTTAAGTTTAGATCTTTAATTCAGTGAGAGTCTATCTTCGTTAAAAGTGAGAGGTGTGGGTCCAGATTCATTCTTCTACAGGTCACTAGCCAGTTCACCCAGCACCTTTTCTTAAATAGGGAGTCTTTTCCCCATTGAATGTTTTTAATTGGCTTGTCAAAGATCAAGTAAAGGTAAGTAGCTAGATTCATCTCTTGGTTCCCTATTCTGTTCCATACATCTACCTCTCTGTTTTAGTGTCAGTACCATGCTGTTTTGATCACTATCAATTTATAGTACAGTCTCAGGTCTCATAGTGTGACTCTTCCTGCTTTGTTTTTATTTCTGAGTAATTTCTTGGTTATGCCAGGTTTTTTTCTGATTCTATATAAAACAATGTATTATTTTTTCAAGATCTTTAAAATATGACAATGGAACTTTAATAGGGATTGCATTAAAATTGTATATTGCTTTGGGTAGTATAGACATTTTGACAATGATTCTTCCCAGCCATGAGCATGGTATGTTTTTCCATTTGTTGACATGTTCAGCTATTTCTTTCCTTAGATTTTCATAGTTCTCTTTATAGCAATCTCTCACATCCTTTGTCAGGTAAACTCCCAAATATTTCATCTTCTTTGGCACAATTGTACATGGAATAAAGTCCTTGACTGTTTTTTTAGCTTGGCTATTGTTGGTATATATAAAGGCTGCAGATTTATGAGTGTTGATTTTGTAACCTGATACACTACTGTATGCCTTGATCACTTCTAAGAGTTTTGTAGTAGAATCCCTGGTATTTTCCAGATATACAATCATATCATCTGAGAAGTGAAAGTTTGATCTTTTCTAACCCTATGTGGATACCCTTGATTGCCTTTTCTTCCCCAATTGCAATGGCTAAAACTTCCACTACTATGTTAAAGAGCAGTGGAGACAATGGGCAACCTTGCCTCATTCCTGATCTGAGTGGAAAGGATTTCAATTTAACTCCATTCAATTTGATATTGGCTGTAGGTTTTCTGTAGATGGCCTGTATCAGTTTAAGAAATGTCCCTTCTATACTCATTTTCTTAAGTGTTCTGATCATGAAGGGATGCTGGATATTATCAAAAACTTTTTCTGCATCAATTGAGAGAATCATATGGTCTTTGATTTTTAATTTATTTATGTGCTGAATTATCTTTATAGATTTATGTATATTGAAGCAGCCTTGAGATGCTGGGATAAAACCAACTTGGTCACAGTGTATAATTTGTTTGATGTGTTGCTGGATTTTGTTTGCTAAGATCTTGTTAAATATTTTTGCATCAATATTCATTAGTTATATTGGTCTATAATTTTCTTTTCTTGTTGGGTCTTTTCCTGGTTTGGTCATCAAGGTGATGTTTGCTTCATAGACTGTGTTAGGTAGTATTCCTTGTTTTTGTATATTTTGAAAAGATTGGGTAATATAGGTGCTAGTTCCTGTTTAAAAGTTTGGTAGAATTCTGATGTGAAGCCATCTGATCCTGAGCTCTTCTTTTTAGGGAGATTTTGTATAGTTGATGGTATTTCAGAACTTGATATAGGCCTGTTCAACATTTCCACTTCATTCTGGCTAAGTCTTGGAAGGTGGCGTGTTTCCAAGTATTGGTCAATTTCCTTCAGATTTTCATATTTTGGAGAATATAGTTTCTTGTACTATTCATTAAGGATTTTTTGAGTTTCTGAGGGGTCTGTTGTTATTTCGTCTTTACCATTTCTGATTGATGAAATTAGAGATTTTACTCTTTTTCCTGGTTATGTTAGCCAAAGCTTTATCCATTTTATTGACCTTTTCAGAAAACCAAGTTTTTGATTTATTGATCTGTTGTATAATTCTTTTGTTTTCAATTTAATTTAATTCTGTTCTAAATTTGATTATTTCTTTTCTTCTGCTGGGTTTTGGATTGGAATGTTCTTCCTTTTCCAACTGCTTGAGATGTCTTGTTAAGTTGTCAACTTCCTCTATTTCCGTTCTCTTGAGGAAGGCTTGCAGTGCTATAAATTTCCCTCTTAAGACTGCCTTTGCAGTATCCCAGAGGTTCTGATAATTTGTTGTTTTGTTCCAAAAATTTGGCAATTTCCTTCTTAATCTCATCTATGACTCACCTATCATTCAGCATGAGATTATTTAGCTTCCATATTTTTGTATGAGTATGCGGATTCCTGTTGTTACTGAGTTCCACTTTTATTCCATGATGGTCTGAGAAGATGCAAGGAATAATTTCTATTCTTTTAAATTTGCTAAGTTTAGATTTGTGACCTGAGATGTGATCGATTTTGGAGTATGTTCTGTGGGCTGATGAGAGGAATGTGAATTCAGTTGTGTTAGGATGAAATGTTCTGTAGATGTCTATTACATCCTGATGTTGAATGGTGAAATTTAAATCTAAGATTTCTTTGCTTATCTTCATATTGGAAGATTTATCCAACACTGATAAATGGGTATTAAAGTTGGGGCTTCTTCCATGACTTAGCAATTATGAATTGAGCTGCAATGAACATTCTGGTACAGATGTCTTTGTTGTAATGTGATTTTTGGCACTCAGCGATAACCCATGTTTATTGGGAGTTTTTATACACACTGATCAGATAAAAGTATAGAAATAGAAAAAGGAACGAATAATGTTGAAACAGCAGAAGCTACCATGAAAATTCTTTGTTCAGCACAAAAGCTGCTGGATACACATATAG
>CAUYON010076240.1:0-12705 GCA_963573935.1 Arctocebus calabarensis
GCAACCTCCAACTCCGGGGCTCAAACGAGTCTCCTGCCTCTGCCTCCCAAGTAGTTGGGACTACAGGCGCCCGCTACAATGTCCGGCCATTTTTTGGTTGCAGCCGTCATTGTTGTTTGGCAGGCCGGGCTGGATTCGAACTTGCCAGCTCAGGTGTACCTGGCTGGCGCCTTAGCCCATTGAGCCACAGGTGCTGAGCCCAAAGCACTTTTTATAGGATGAGTTCATGAACTTAATTGTCTAACCTTGTATGATGAGACCTCTGCTGGCCATTCCAGAAAACCAGTTCCAAAACAGTTCTGCTCTGCAAGATGGAATAGGTACTGGCATCAGTACATAGCTTCACAAGGGGAATACTTCCCAGGTCACCATAGCTTTGTTTGGCAGGCCTGGGCAGGATTCGAACCTGCCAGCTCAGGTGTACATGACTGGCGCCTTAGCCCGTTGAGCCACAGGCGCCGAGCCCACTGCTTGATTTTAAACACCAGCTATATCTAAACACTTACCATTTTACTTCTCTCCTTCAAACATGTCACCTAAACTCCAGGTTCATGAATTTACCTGCTTTCTCGGCCTCCATTTGGACGCCTACTTTCCCAAACTTTGGCTTAGATTTTGTCTGTCCCACTTATAATAACCATATCCTGTCAGCTGCCTTTAGGCCATAAACCTGGGAGTCATATTTAACTATTGCCTTTCTCCCCAAATTCAAGCAAGTTGTCAACAAGGGTTGGGCATTGTCTACAGAGTGTCCCTAGAGTGTGACTACTTATCACCACCTGCACTGCTACCCCTGTGTTCATCTCTTTCTAGGCTGCTGCATCGCCCACTAGGGCCTCAGGGCTTCTGCCCTGGATGCTAGTAGGCTCCTCCCAACTCAGCAGCCTCCCTGATTCTCTTAAAACGCAGGCAGATCCAGTCACTTCTCCAGCCCAAGGCCTCTGGTAGCTTCCCGTTTCACTTAGAGTGAAAGTCACAGCTCTCACAGTGAGACCTCTCTAGCCACACCAACACACTCTGCATGCTCTTGCTGTGCGGCCTTGGATTTCCTGTGTCAGAATGTTCTTCCCCCCAGATTCCTCATGGCACTTTCTCATTCCACTCTTCCCTGGCCATGCTAATTAAAATTATGACTGATGGATTATTTTAGAAATATTTTGCTTCCATCCCGTCTCAATAAATTTAATTGTAAATAGAAAATAACAGCCACTACCAGAATAAAGAAAACTGAGCTTGCTATTAAGTCCTGGCCACATCAGCAACTAGGTGGTGACCTTGGACAACTTGCTTTTGACCCTTGAGACTTGGGTTCCTCATTTGCATAATGGGAATAATGTCCTGTCTACTCTTTTACAAAAGACAACGCATTTTATAAACAATTATAAAGTATGCATTCAATTCAAAGTAATACAGAGCTGAACTTGTACTTCTCCTGAGGAGGGAAAACGTCTTCACGAAAGAGGAGACTTTGACCTTGCACACTCAGGATAAACTTACCTTTTAGACCACAAAGTCCACACATGGCTGCAAACACTGTAGACTCCATTTCAATGTTCCTGACGCCAGCTCTACCTGCTCTCTTCAAGTAATCTAACTTGTTTTCTCTGGAAAATGAGCACAACGCTCCATCTAACCGACCTTGACCTGAAGGAGGATGGAGAACATTTAGTGAGTCAGTCTCCTAAATGCCCAAATGCCAACACGAAGCTGTCTCTAAGTGTTGAGCTGCTCCCAGGACAGGAGAACCCGGCCCGTCTGAGTCTTCCTGTCAGAGGCGGTGGAGCAAGGCTAAGCCAGTCCCCGGCTGAGGGCTCCAGCCCTGGGGCCAGTAACTGACCAAGAGGCTGCTGCAGCCAGCACTGTGCCCTGGAGCCTCATGACCTGGGGGTCGCTGACTGAGCTGCCATTTGAGGGGAATCTCAGTTGCTCCAGTGACTGGGGGTGGCCCAGGGACAGGTGCAGGGAGGAAAAGGAGAGGCTTCCAGGCTCAGTGATGCTCCTGAGGACCGGACAGTGGTTTGGCCACTGCGGCTCTCCACGTGACTGTGGTGACAGTGCAGCCACACACGGACAGCAGGGTGCTGTCCACCTGCCCCCTTCCCGTCCCTCTGCGTGCCACCCTTAGCGATCACGGCTCCTTTCCAGGCTGCCCCCGGTTCATTTATCACTTAACTTCACCTGTATTGACCCGTGGGTCAGAAGGACGGAAGAAAACCCTAACACCATTACTTCCCCCAGACTCTGGGTGCACCCAGAAACCGGCCTCTGCTCCCCTGCCCACTCCTGGGAGGGCCGCGCCTGGGGCGGGTGAGCACTGTCCACGATTCGCACGAGTCTCTTAGGCCCCTCTCCTGTCTTTCTCTCCCTTTCCTGCCCTGGCAGTCTGTTTCTCCTGATCCTTCTGCTCTTCAGAGCTGCCTGCCCATACGGCTAACAGAGTAATTGAAGCTGATTTAAAGGCAGGTGTCCCGGAAGCCAAGCAGGTCACGTCAGGGGAGGCTGCCTGGTCTGACAGGGGCAGCCCCCACTGCGCCTTCAGCAAATGGAGACCTCGTTATTTCAAAAAGTCAGAAATCTAGATTTTTGTATGAAATCTCCAGAAATTATAAATGTGGGCAAAATAATTTGCATTTGAAAAAATACTGTGCAGGCCAAAGATAACGGCTGACTCCAACAGGCTGCCATTTGCAGGCTCCGCTTGAGCACAGGGCGGGCGACGCTCCAGGTGAAGGGCTCAACCCTGGCAGACCCAATATCCCTCCTCCTTTCTGACAAATGTGGAGTGAAACCACGTTTATTAACCTGAACTAAAATTTACAGATGATGGAACCTTCCTCTGTACATAATTTTTAAAAATTCAATAGTATACCTAAGTTTGATCCAAAGAGAAAATAAAATTTATAATAAACTAATGAAATAATATGGATGTTGAAATGAACAAAATTAGACTGCAAGATTTACAGAATGCTCCTCAAGGCATGATTGTGTTCCTGTGCAGATTTCTTCTTCTGGAAGGAACAGGGTCTGTTCTTGAAGTTTGTACGAGAGCTCCTACTTAAAAGTCACCTTCACTTTGCTCTGAACTGTTTGGGGACCCTTTACTCGTGGCTGAGAGATAAATGCACCACTCTGAGACTATCTCATCCCTGTGGGATCTGTTTCCCCAAACATTTCTTATTTCCTAGTCCCCACTCTTTCCTGGGGATCAAGTCCCTTGTGAGGTAGTGGTGAGTGGGAAATCAGAATCATCTCCCAGAGCCGCCGATTTGACTCAGAGGCATACACAGAGATAAAGTTCCACAAACATCACTAATTGCATTTTAGTATTTAATTTGTTCCTGGAGGTTAAACCTCCTCTCAGTATAAATTCATTCTGGGTGTCTTTCCACTGCTTATGATATCCTTATGTTCTTATGATTTAGTAAGTTAAAAAGGCTATTTCAGTTCCTTTTTAAATCTGCAACTTTTAGTTCTCTAAAGTGGAGTTTTTAATATAAATTATAGGTTTCAATAACAAAGAGTTGCTGGCAATTTTCTGTTGCCTTCAGAGTTCATAAATTATTCTCACCTTCGTAAAAATCATAGGTACACATTGTATGTCCAATGAGGGTTGGGAAGTTGGAGATTTCCTTGCTACAGTTGAATAGTTCTTCAGCCAGGTCCTTGTCAAGCTCCGTACTACGGGTGACAATATTATCCAAGATCACCTGTTCGAACCGGGGCTTGAAGAAGGAGTCTACAGCTGTATCTGTTATTACTACAGTCCCAGGCACAATCCCTGCAATGTGGGCACAAATAAGTGATTATAGAAGAACACGATTTAGAGTTTACTTTTGACACATAGTATGCAATCTATTCTGACAACATTAATTAACACTGGCTGCTAATGATTCCCCTTATTTTCCACTTTAAAATTATTTTCTTTCCCAAATGCCATTAAATAACATTCAGAACAGGCATTTACATTTGTTGTCTTTCCAGATTCACATTTACAATGTGATGGGGTTTAAATTTCAAGACAAACATGATTCTTGGGCATGCAAATTAGTACCAGCCTTCAGGCTCAAATTTGAATAAATTAGGTCAGGAATAAACTAAATGAGCCTGCCAGCAAGTAGCTTTCATAAAGTGACGTGACTTCTTAATATTTAATCTTCTCTGAAACTCCTTGATTACTATAATTTCTTTGCATCTCTATCCTCCTTTTCTTCTGATTCTTGTCACATTCGTTCCCTCCCCTCCCTGACTCCATGTAAATTAGGCCTCTTGGCTGACCCTCCATTGCTACAAAGTCTGGCTTCTCAAGGGACTCGGGTTTACTCAAGAACCATTTTCTGCCAGCTGTCATCCTCCCTGCCTGGGATGCCCTCCCATCCTCCCCCAGACCTTTTCATCAAACTAACACCAACTCATTCTTCAAGTGTCAGCGTAAGTCGCCTCCCGCAGAAGGTCCAAATCCATGGAGGGGAGCAAACAAGTGCAAAAGTGAAAAGGCAACACTGATAGGTTACATTAAATTTCCCCAGGCCCCGCTCTGACCCAGCTTTTAACTCAGTCTGATTTCTAGGTAGAGGATGAATAAGAAGACACAAGAAGATAGTGTCCTAGGCTTTCTCTGTCCTAACATTTGTCACATCTTTTATAATTACCACATTTGTTTTCCTATTACTCTGACAGATCATAAGCTCCATAAAGGCAAGAACGACGTCTGTCTGTCTGCTGCGGTCCCCTAGTCTAGTGCTGCACCTGCCACGTTCATTACAGGTACTCACAAAAATTGGGGGTATAAGTGAACGATTCTATAGAGATGCCATAGAACATAGGTCTGTAAACTATAGTCCATAGCTGAATCCCATTTGCCTTTTTAAATAAAGTTTTATTGGAATACAGCCACTCATACATTCATTTACATACTGTAGATAGCTACATCCAAGCTACAGTGGCAGAGTTGAGAAGTTGCAATGGAAAACACATGATCTGCAAAACCTAAAATATTTTCTATCTGGCCCTTTATAGAAAAGATTTGCCAATCCCTTCAATAGAGCTAAGTTTATCCTTCTGGGTGGTATAAACTTTGATACTGATCAGAGGAGAATTAATGACAAAACACTTTAGAAGATCCAGCTTCCAATCCAAAGTGGCTTCTGATGATAGAGATTTGATGGGTCAAAATAATTTTTTTAAATAAGCCAAATAAGGTATGCATCAAAAATCATGTTATTCACATACTATCCTAATATTTAGATGCATTAGAGCACTGATGTCATGGTTAAAGACTCTCAAAGACCAACGTGACTATTTATTTGAGTACTTTATCCCTGTCAAAGTGCACTGGCTCATGCAAGGAGTGTTATGGAGGAATTTAGCAAAGTAATAAGTTGCACCTCTTTCATCTCAAATGCAATGCTACTTCAAACAATTACAAACACATACATCTTATGGATAAGCTAAGAGTTCTTAAAGAGAACACAACTTCAAGATGAAGGTGTCCACACCAGTGCAGTAGTCTCATTCACCACCATTCATATAGGCCTTCATTGTGATATTGGTGGTAGCCTTGTGCTGTACCATCATGTTGCCATGAAACCAAAGACCATGACCATGAGCTGATGGTCAACAGAGTGCCTTGCCCATGCTGGACACTTACCAATGTCAAGAGGCAACTACATCAGCCAGATGCACAATGCATGGATGTGGCCTATGGAGACAGATCCTTGTATTCCACAACCCAAGGATCATGAGCAACCTTAAAAACAATGTTATCTAATTCTTCCCCATATGCATTGTTCCCTGCTATTGTTTATATGACTGTTAGATAAACTACAGTGTAGACGGATGTCTTATCTAACACTAATAGCTAATGTTTCCCTTCTCTCTCTGGATGAATGTCCTCCTTTGTCCCATGTGCAAGGACGTTGTTGGACTTCATTCCTGGACCATAACTGCAGAAAGGCTTTTTGAATGTGCCTGTTCTAGGGAAGCTGCTTGGCTCTGCCATCTGTGGCTCTGTGATACTGAACAGACTGCTTCTTTAGTCTTTCAGGATTTCTGAGGTCCCTTCTTGCTCCCCAAATGTGTAATTCTCAGATCATTTCTCTTCCAAAATATCAGCCCTTTATGTAATGCCCATTCAGTTTACACTGTCAACCAAATTTTCCATTTACAATGCCCAATCTGTATTTGCATTTGATGTGGTCAAATCATACCCTAACAAGATCTGCTCCTTAAGAAAAGGCTGAAGAAGGAGAGTTTTCCTAAAAACTTCACTTTGGCACATTCTGAAAGCAAAAAGAAGGCCTCCTTATAGTTGCCTGTCCGGCCAAGGAAGAAGGGAGGTGCGGAGGCTCTGATAAAATCTTAGGAAGTATCCCTTAACCTTCCCTAAAAGGCTATCCTGGTCTCTTTCTGGTGTACTGATATGAGACAGCCAAGACAAGGGTGTAGTAACTGATGTGAGTTAAAAGCAATATTTTTCTAAGACCTATGCAGTCTGCTTACATAACTGATAAAACTGGCTAATCTTTGTAATTATTTTTTTTTACTTGAACACACATTTCTGTCACTAATAGAATTCCTAAGTATTAAAATTTATCCTTACCCTAAAAACATACTGCCTAGCAATTCTTCTACTTTTCCTCTTATAAGCATCTAAGACCATCTGGCAGTAGGCAGTGGGGTTTCTCCCTCTAGGTTTCCATGAAGAAAACCATAATAAAAATGTAATGCAAATAGATTTCCTCAAGACCAGCCTCTGGGTTTCTTTTTAGGCCGACTGGGTTTCTGCTGAGCTCTGAGCGTGTTGTTGTATTTTGACAGCTACCTGAACACGAGGAAGTTATCGAGTCGTCTCACCTATTCCCCCCGAGGTGCCGATTCTGATAATAGTGACATCACAGCATCGTGCGTGGTGGAGTAATTTGATGAGTTCGTGAAGCATAATAGAAATGGAGGGGATGCCCATGCCGTGCTGTTGGGAAAGAGAGAGTCAACATCCATCTTGCAAACTGATACATGAATGGGGCACATTTTCTTCCTTCATTACAAGTTAACAGTCCTCAGATAAATTTACAGAGTCATTAAGACTTCGCCAATGCTGGGGGAGACGTAAGTCATCCCCAACTGAGGCCTCCGTGACGTGCTGATGGATGTGTCCATCTGTGCACATCAGCGGGATGCATCTCACCACCAGGACGGGTGACTTCACCCTCACGGTCCTGAGCAGAAGACACAGACAGCGTGGTGCAGGCCCGGTAGGGCAGTGCCGCACCTCACCTCTGCGCCAGGCTCTTTACAATGAACCTTTGAAAAGGGGCTTTTTGCAAAATGGACTTGATTTCAGGAAATGTAATTTTGGCTGCCATGTCACCAGTCCTTTCCCACCATACTTAATTTCATTTGCTGATAATTCTGTGAGCACTCAGAAAGATGCCAGGATAGAAATATGGGTGAAATTCACCTGACAATTAGAAGCCCATCCTGCTAAAGGTCACGACCTTAACCCTGGCTTTCTGCATCATTTAGAACTGTATAATCAGTATCATCAGACCAGGGGTCAACCCAGGTTGGAGAGTTTAGTGACTGCTCGTGGTTATGCCATTCTCATAATACTCCAGAAAAGTCCTCCAGACTATAGTTTGTAGAAACTGAGACTAAATTCAAAATCAGTGGTGACTTCGTTCCTGACATAGCAGTAGAGACCCTCAAATGTGTCCCTCAATGTATTTTACTCTTGGACACAAAGACTCTGGAAAACCACTGGAGCTGGGACCATATTTTTGCCTTCATTTGCTTCTTCTCACCATCAACATGAATCTACGGAAACTTTGAACTTCTGGCTTCCCCACTGAACACACCCCGGCTTTGAAGTGCTGTGTAAGCCTCTGGAGGCCAGGAATGAAACCTATATTGATTTGTATATTTAAGATTTACAGGTTTGGGGCTTTGAATAAATTCTCTAAGTATCATTTTCCTCAAGCACAAATTAAGAGGATGAGTTACTATTTAATCTATCAGATGCCTGATAAGTCAGATATATGATAAGTTTATGATTATCACTTCTTATGAGATAAGGTGACAAAATGACAAATGGATTTGTGCTCTCATCCTCTCTCTCTCTCACACACACACACATGCACACACATGCACGCACACACACACCCCTGAGCTGGAGGGGTGTGAATTTTCACAGAAAGGGTCCCAGCTGAGAATCCCACACTTACTTAATAAGGCCCGTTTCTACCTGGCTGACCTTGGCATGATACAGATTTCAGGTCTTTCCCCCAACAAGACAGTGGGATCAGTCTAGGACCGTTTTCATATCTTACTCTGACATTTTACTGCTTATTTATGGTAATTTTACATTTTTCTAAACCTTAAATCTTATCTTTTTGTTCTTATCCATTTACTATGCAAAAAAAGGAAAACAGCTGTAGTCTGAACGTCCAACAAATGTTAGTAGGAAAGGATTTGCTGAGATTGGGAGATATTCAGCTCACTTCCAACACAGTTATTCTCTAATTACTTATTGAATAAAAACATGAATAAATGAATGAATTCTCCCATTTGAGCAGGCTTCAAGCACTGTTGGCCCAGAGAGGAGATCAATTTAGATTTTCCCTTCTTTGCCCCAGGCTTTCAGCCACGATCATTCACACTCCATCACCAGGTACTGTAGGGTGATAGATGGAGAGTGCCTGTTCCCTGGTGTAGGAGCTACTTACAACTCTCCTCCTGGAGACTCTGTCTGTCCCCTGGCATGCCTGCCTGTTCCCCTTATGAGGGCTGTAGTGTCCAAATATATGATGGACTCAGAACTAAAATCCATTAGAATACAGTCCCATGCAGAGGGATGGGCATAGGAATTTTCGCTAGGTAGACACGTGCAACATACTCCTACATAAGTGCACGCCACACTTAGCCCAAGGGGAAACGGCCTACGCATTCCCCAAAACTGCAAATCACACAGCTCTCATTTTGTCTTAGGACACTGTGTGTGTCCAGAACTGTTAACATATTTTAAATTCAGGAGAGCAATTCACAAGAGCTCCATGGAAATACATCAGCAGCTTTTCAGCAAGCTTAGTATAGTGTCAAAGAGCACTGCTTTAACAATGCTGAAAATTGGCCTCTGTGTACTAAAAGCTCAATGTTCCCAAAGCTGGATAAGGGATAAAAACGAGAAAACTGTGGGGCAGTTTTTAGTTTGTTAATCAATTACAAAATAAAGAGAAAGGGTGTGCTTTGAAGATCCCCCCCCCAACTTGAATAGCTAAGTGGTAACTAATAAACTAAAGCCTCGGTGCCTGGTATGCTCTGTCCTGAGGACTTTTTCCAATGATGAATGTCTACCTGGACACTTTGTTTAATTATGTAAGAATGCAAAGCAGGAAGGGTAAAGAACTCCCCTATTCAGAAGGGTTTTTTTTGTAGAGACAGAGTCTCACTTTATCGCCCTCTGTAAAGTGCTGTGGCATCACATAGCTCACAGCAACCTCAACTCCTGGGCTTAGGCAATTTTCTTGCCTCAGCCTCCCGAGTAGCTGGGACTACAGGTGCCTGCCACAATGCCCAGCCATTTTTCTGTTCTTGCAGTTTGGCGAGGCTGGGCTTGAACCGGCCACCTTTGGTATATGGGGCCGGGGCCCTACTCGATGAGCCACAGGCGCCGCCCCCCTATTCAGAAGTTTTTACTGTTTCTCTAGCCTGTGACGACCAGATGAAGTGCAGCGTTGAGTACTTACGCTGATGGAGAGGACAGGCCCGGTTTTGTACATACAGTATCTGTCTGTCCCAGCACAGATGTCTTCTATGCCTTCTCCACTTCCCTCCAACTCGAGCTCCTTGTGCATAAACAGTGCAAATGCTTTCATTCTGTTGGGGCTCCCACCAACGCAGACAAACTGTTAATAAAAATAACCTGCCATAGTAATGAGGATAAGAATCAAGGGGCAGTTTTGAACGCTAATGTTTTCATTTTATTTTTTAGTTAATTTACTTAAGAGTGTGTGTAGATGTCATGGGTTATGTTTATGAATTAGCTAATTTATATCATTAATCTGTAAATAAGGTAATCAGGCACCAAGTTTTATGTACCAAATTAGTAAAGAAAAGCACAAAGTCAAAGTGAGTGTTCATATTGTTTGAGGAGGTACTTCCTGTTGGGTTTTTTTTTTAAGACAGAGTCTTGCTCTGTCTCCCCCTGGTAGAGTATAATGACATCGTCATAGTTCACTGCAAACCCAAGCGACCCTCCTGTCTCAGCCTCCCAAGTAGCTGGGACTACAGGCAAACACCATGATGTCTTGTTAATTTTCCTAGTTTTAGTAGAGATGGGTCTTGTGCCTCCTCAGGTTGATCTTGAACTCCTGAGCTCAAGCGATCCTCCTGCCTTGGCTCCTGGTGTTTTCCGTTTATGGTGAACACCAACCAGCATCTTAAGTTGATATAGACAGCCTCGTGTTGGGCATGACATGATTTATGCTTAGGATGTACAAAGTTAGACAGTTAAATTTAGAAACTTATCTTAGAAAACGTGCTACATACCTCATTGCTGAATATCATGCAGTCCCCTTCAAAGTACTCCCTTTGGGAAGCTATACAACACTGCTAGCCCCTTGTCTACCCTTCAAAGCACTTTTTTTTTTTGAGACAGAGCCTCAAGCTATTGCCCTGGTTAGAGTGCAGTGGCATCACAGCTCACAGCAACCTCCAATTCCTGGGCTCAAGCAAGTCTCCTGCCTCCGCCTCCCAAGTAGCTGGGACTACAGACACCTGCCACGACGCCCAGCCATTTTTTGGTTGCAGCCGTCATTGTTGTTTGGAGAGCCCGGGCTGGATCCACACCCGGCAACTCAGGTGTACGTGGCTGGTGCCTTAGCCCATTGAGCCACAGGCGCCGAGCCCAAAGCACTATTTATAGGATGAGTTCATGAACTTAATTGTCTAACCTTGTATGATGATACCTCTGCTGGCCATTCCAGAAAAACAGTTCCAAAATTGCTTTAAAGATGGAATAGGTACTGGCATCGGTACATAGCTTCACAAGGGGAATACTTCCCAGGTCACCATAGCTTTGAACTCTAATATTTTCACAGGTATTCTGCAATAAGGTATGCACTACTTTTTCTAGGATGGGTTCACAAACTTAATTGTCTGACCTCATAAGTACCAAGACCATGGAAAGTAAGTAATATAAGAGCAAAAGGAGAACTACCAGCTTTAGACATGCTTTATGATTCTACAGCCCCAATCATTAAGTTTTTATTATAAAATATACCATATTAGCTTAAAGATTTAAAGGGATCATGTTAAAACTTTTCAATTTCTCATTCAGATAAAATTCTCATGGAAGAATCCTTCTTTTTTCTTTTTTTGAGATGAAGTTTCTTTATGTCACCCTCTGTAGAGTGCTATGGTGTCATAGTTCACAGCAACCTCAAACTCTGGGGCTTAAGCGATTCTCTTGCCTCAGCCTCCCAAGTAGCTGGGACTACAGATGCCTGCCACAATACCTGGCTATTTTTTTGTTGTATTTGTCATTGTTATTTAGCAGGCCCAGACAGGGTTCAAACCTACCAGCCTGGGTGTATGTGGCCAGCGCCATAACCACCGAGCTACGGGCGCCACCTGAAGAAACCTTCTTATTTTACATTTGGAATCTCACTACAGAATTTCATCAACTCCAGTGCTTGTGTTTTTATTTTATTCACATTTTAACATCTTTGAAATTAGGATAAGCATTGCAGTTAAGGATGTCAAATCTAATAAAAGGTGGTCATAAAATTGTCTGGTGGTTGCATGTGCAACAGCTTGTTAGGACCACATGAGCCACAGGGACCAGGGATGAAACAGGTGGGGACCAGAGAGAGAAGCAGAGTGGTACCAGGGGTCAGCATGGACAGAGGGGCAGCCACACTCAGGCCCAGGAGGAAGCACAGCCCACACCAAGTCCTCCAGGACTCTGAGCTGAGTGATGAGGTGCACACAGTGTGAAGAAGCCTCGAAATGGAGGCTGCCCCCTGAGGTTAGGTAAACCTGGTGTTGAACCCCAACCTCATTGCCAATTCAGTAACTTGTTTAATGTCAAGCATGTAATCTAAGTGTCTCAGATCATCTCCAAAATGGGAAAATCACTGCACCTTTTAGAGGGTTTCATAAGGTGATAATGGGATCACATATGGCAAAGGACACTACACAAATTCAGGCACCATCTCAGTGTTCTGCAAGTAATAACTATTATTTCTCATACCATGTAGCAATTTCCTGGCCCTGTTTTGCAGCTTTGTTTTGGAGCTTGGTTAATTGTGTCTCTATTGCAGAATGTAGTACAAATAAGGCTGGTTCAAGCCGTCTGGTGAGGAAAGGGCAGGGGGTGGTACTTGGGTGATGTGGGCAGCAATGCAGGAGGAGGATCAGGATGACTGGCTCTATCCCCAGGGATAGAGAATATCTATCTAAGGCAGCAGTTCTCACCCTTCCTAATGCCGCAATGTATTCTCAATGTTAAAAAGGGGTCAGCTGGAACATATTCTTCTTAGCAAAGTATCTCAAGAATGGAAGAAGAAGAAGAAAAAGTATCTAATGTACTCAGCCCTAATATGAAGCTAATTTATAGCTTTCATATGAAGGCTAAAACCCAATTATAGCACAGGAATACAGGGATAGGGGAAAGGGAGGGGAGGGGTGGGGGAGGATGGGTCGAGGGAG